>JACEFZ010028455.1:345000-450493 GCA_014155875.1 Cepaea nemoralis
AAAGTTGCCGGTATGGAAAGCCTACATACAACTTCAAATGATAATGGATGGAGAGTCATCAACCTAGCAGAAGCCAAAGGACTGCAGATCAGCAGTACCAGACTGCAAAGAAAGGATATACATAAACAAACTTGGAAATCATGTGACAAGAGAACCTATAATCAAATAGATCACATTTTAATTAACAACAAAAATGCATCAAACATACAACAAGTTAGAAGCTATAGAGGAGCTGAGTGCCACAGCGACCACTTCCTCGTTGGGGCAAAATTTAAAATAAAACTTAAGAGAGCTTTCTATGCTAACCTACAAAGGTTACACCCAACATATAACAGAGAAAAACTACAAGAAATTACAGTCAAAGAGAAATTTGCAGATGAAATAAAATGTAAACTTGAAATTCTACAAAACCCGTTGGAGGAAAGCGTTGACCAAACTTGGTTGAACATCAAGAATACAATTCAATCTACCGCAGAAGAATGTCTCGGTGTGTTAACCACGCATAGAAAGAACAGATGGTTCAATCCAAAATGTGAAGAAGCAGTCATTAGGAAAAAGAATGCCAGACAGCTATGGCTAAATGACATCAACAACATCCAAAAGGAAGAGCAATATAGAAATGAATGTAAAGAGGCTACAAAAATAGTTCGACAGCAGAAGCGAGAATATATGAGTAATATAATCAAAGATATGGAAACTAATCACCAGAAAAACGAATCCAGAAAGTGTTTTAAAGAACTGAAGTCAATGAAACGAGGGCACCAACACAACACATATGGTTTAAAAGACAAAAATGGGAATATGATAAATACCAATGAGAAAATGTGCAACACATGGAAAGAATATTTTGTTGAATTACTAAATTGTGAAGCTCCAAGTACCACTTTCCCACAGGAAGAGGTTCTAACGTGTGAATAACAAATTGAAGAACCTGCATTTGAAGAAATCCTATATGTAATCACACGACTTAAAAACAATAAGGCAACTGGGGCTGATGGAATTGCTGCTGAATTTATAAAGGCGGGTGGCCATGCATTACATCTAAAGCTATACGAACTAATAATAAAAATCTGGAGGACTGAAGAATTACCCCATGACTGGAAAGAGTCATTATTGATACCTATCTTTAAGAAAGGAGACAAGTTTCAGTGTGAAAATTATAGAGGAATATCACTACTGTCCATAAGCTATAAGATACTATCCGCAGTATTACTAAATAGACTAAAACCATATTCAGAATACATATTAGGTGACTACCAGGCGGGTTTTAGACAAAACAGATCAACAATAGATCAGATATTTATCTTACGACAAATAGCCGAGAAAAATTGGGAATATAAAAGAGATATCCATAACATTTTTGTGGATTTTAAAAAGGCTTATGATAGTGTCCATAGAAATAGTCTATGGAATGCTATGCGGGAATTTGGAATACCAAGGAAGTTAATCAACATGACCAGACTATGCATGGAAGATACTTATAATATAGTAACATATAAAGGCAGGAAATCAGACCCTTTCCAAATAACATCTGGCTTGAAACAGGGTGATGCACTATCGCCGCTACTCTTCAATCTGGCTCTAGAGAAAGTTGTAAGGAGGGTAAAGGAGGAATGTGATATTGGAGGAACATCCAAGCTGCTTGGTTATGCAGATGATATAGATATTATAGGGGAAAATGAACAAAAGACATTGGAAATATTGACTCACTTAAAGGAAAAAGCCCAACAGATGGGGCTGGGTATCAACCAAGATAAGACAGAATATATGGTAATTTCAAAAGAAAGAATGGCTAAAATCTCTGGCCACATACAAATAGATAATATGACCATTAAAAGAACGGAAACATACAAATACCTGGGTACAATCTTCAACTGCTCCAACATCATAAGGGAAGAAATACAAACTAGAATCAATTCTGGAAATAAGATATACTATGCACTACAACATCTACTAAAATCAAAGGCGCTATCTCGTAACACCAAGATCACAATATACAAAACACTGATCAGACCAGTTGTGCTGTATGGCTCTGAAACCTGGAGTACAACGAAAGGAGACGAAGCCTTGCTACAAACCTTTGAGAACAAAGTTTTAAGACGCATCTTTGGACCCATTAGGGATACACAAAGTGGAGAGTGGAAAAGAAGAAGTAACAAAGACATTTATGATCTGTTTAAGTCCCCGCTAATCACTGGTATCATGAAGGCTAATAGACTACAATGGCTGGGGCATATAGAAAGAATGGAAGATAATAGGGAAACAAAACTCGCTTACACTCGGGATATAAATGACCGTAGACCCCGAGGTAGACCAAGAAGACGGTGGAGAGATAATATATATACAGACCTACAAGCACTTGGAATCAACGACTGGCAAGAGAAGGTCAACCAGAAAGACGAATGGAGACGGAATGTATCTGCAGCAAAGAACCTCAATGGCTCGGAACGCTGAAGAAGAAGAAGAAGAAGAAGAAGAAGAAGAAGAAGAAGAAGAAGAAGAAGAAGAAGAAGAAGAAGAAGAAGAAGAAGAAGAAGAAGAAGAAGAAGAAGAAGAAGAAGAAGAAGAAGAAGAAGAAGAAGAAGAAGAAGAAGAAGAAGAAGAAGAAGAAGAAGAAGAAGAAGAAGAAGAAGAAGAAGAAGAAGAAGAAGAAGAAGAAGAAGAAGAAGAAGAAGAAGAATTTCAATGGCAAACATAAAGTCTAACTTCCACTCTTTATTGACAATATTAGTATTAAAGTCACACCCAATGCCCTTCATCTCTAGGAACATCACTATTTCTTCTCTGAGTTCCCACACTCGCCTCAACACCTTGCCGAGACTCAGCCATCGAACACTGGTGTGGTACAGGACATCGGATTGTTCAGTTTCCAAATCGTCAAGTAATGCCTTGAACTGTATGTGATTAAGTCCTCTTGATCTGATGAGGTTGATTACACTGACAAATGGGTCAATAACATGCTTGATATTCATTGATATTCAAAACAGTTTTTCACAGACTTTCTTGATGAATCACACAGTGAAGTGGTAATAATGTGTGGTCTGGATATTCTGATTTAATCTTATCACTTATCAACTTTACCAGACCTACATTTCTTCCAGTCAAACCACGAGCTCCGTCAGTTGTAACACTTGCCATCTTGTTCCGAATTAACCCAGTTCTTTCTTCTTAGTAAAAGCATTTGAATATATCATGGCCTGTGATTGTGTCTTTGAGTGACTCAACACTCAATAACTCTTCAGTGAGTTTGAAAGAAGTGTTTATTCCACGTATAAATATCAATAATTGGGCAGTATCATGTACATCGGTACTCTCATCCAATGCAAGAGACTACCACAAAAATTGTTTACTTGCACATTGAAGTATATGCATAACATTGTTACTTATCTTATCAACACGTCTGACCACAGTTCTCCTGGATAAAGTAATGTTGTCAGATCTGGTTGTTGTTTTTTTTTTTTTGGTTCTGGACACATAATGTTTGCTGCATCTAGCAAACATTCCTTGATGAACTCGCCATCAGAAAATGGTTTGTTCTGTTTTACAATTCTGTGTGACAGCACAAGACTAGTTTCAGTTGCAGCATCTTGAATTCAAGACTGTTTAGTGAAAACAGTTTGCTGTTTCTCCAAAGTGTTTCACCAACTCAGGGCATTTCCTTTCACTCCCTTCGGTTGTTAAATTGTATCCGAAATCGGAATATTTTGTTTGATAATGTCTTTTTAAATTGTACTCCTTGAAGGCAGCCACTGACACACGACACAGCAAGCAAACTGATTTGCTACCAACTTTTATAAAACAGTACTAATTGTCCATTCATAATTAAAACACGGCATTAATCTTCAATCTTACGTTTGTTATTGACACTCATTTTTTAAATAAAATTCGAACAGTTAGAACTATACAAAACTTTAAAACGGAAATGAAACAAAACCTACTTCCGGCTGTGTGTAAAAATAAAATATTCGGAAAACAAGTAGTAAACTCATAATAAATTCCAGAAATATATCAAGAGTACTACAACAAATAAATTAATTTGAACATTGTAAATGTGGAAATAATTTATTTGAACATTGTAAATGTGGAAATAATTTAAAACAGCAAAAGGCTTTTAAATTTAATATTTTCTTGCAAAATAAATCATTTTATTCACTGGAGAAACATGTTTTTCATAAAATCATCCTTATTAAATTTTTCATTTCGATAAATATTTCTCTATATAAAAATCGATAAATTCGCATTTTAGCATAACATGGTTCCAAATGTTGCTGTATGTAGCCAGGGGCCGGGTTGGGGTGAGCGCCCAACCTTGCATAAATACCCTAATGGCTCGTGCATTCATCACCTATGCAGCAGAAGTCCAACTTCTGGCCTTCTCGTGGCAGAACTGTTTTAACTAACAGGAGAAAGGGCGGCGGCGAGTCATTGGCGCCGAGAAAAATACAGAACGCTCTATATGTATATGCTCATACGTGCATGCGCAGACATGTGTGTGCGTGCCTACACACCTAAACTCGAGTAAGACCACAGTCTTCTCTAGCAAAGGAAAGGTGCTGAATAAAGAGGCAAACAGCCAGGAGGCGCACCATAGAAATCATTATGCCACCAATCACGCGTAATGAAATATGTCGACTACGGCTAAATGTTACGATGCTCGCCCTACTTTGGACTCCCAGGCAGGTGCAGTGCCGGGCCATATGCCTCGAAAGAGTCCAACCACAACTACTGGAGGTCCTTCTCATATGTCCTGTGGAGCCAGGGGACCTGAGAATAGAGCGTCTGGCCATACCAAACAAAGACTAAAACTAATGCACTGGAATGCGGAGGGATTCAGCAACAAAACAATAGAACTAGAAAACATCTTGGACCAAGAAAAGGTAAGCGTATGTTGCTTGCAAGAAACTCACCTCAAAGAAAACGAAATGATGTCTTGGATATTGCCAGTATTATGGACACTACTTTTTGAACTTAGCAGCCAGCATAAGGTCACCATACAGTGGATACCATCCCACTGTGGAGTACGCGGAAACAACAGAACTGATCGATTGGCTAAGGAAGGAGCAAAAGAAGAACACCCTGATGTGCCCGTTACCACCAAAAGAAAAGAATGATCAAATCAGTCAGAAAGCCACCAAAACCTGCTCAAGACGACTACCACGTTATGGACAGACCAGAACAAGTCATTATTCTCTCCCCCCCCACCCCCAAAGAACAGGACACAATAGATTACGCAACCACATGTATACAAGATTCAAGATTGGTGAATCAGCCATGTGCACTTGTGGATTATCGTGGCAAACTGCAGAGCACATACTCAAAGACTGCCCAAAATACAACATGTCTAGGATAACCTTCTGGCCAAGAGAGACGACAGTGAAAGATAAACTCTATGGACTGCTGAGTGAACTAAAAAGGACAGTTAAATTCACACAAGAGGCAACATTGCAGTTATAGTATTTAAGGCGAACGAAAGAAGAAGATGAAGAAGCATTACATTATGAAGGCCAAGGACTGTTTACAAAAATTGATAATTAGACAGAAATCTTTTCAAAAATGTTGAAACAATCATAGCGGTACATGAAATTCTTTAAAATTCAACAAAATAACTTAAAAACGAAGTAAAAATTATTATTCCTAAATGCCCTCGCGGGCCGCATAAAATCAGGTGGCGGGCCGCATGCGGCCCGCGGGCCGTAGTTTGCCCACCTCTGGCCTAGGTGATAGGAATGAGAGAGATGGTGATTAACAGGCGAAGTGAGTAGGGCAAAACCTGGCTTGGCACTATCAGGGCCTGCGTGCACTTATTTTCGCACTGGCGAGAGGTCGTGAAAGCTTATGGGGCTTATGTTGACAAATAGTTCTCCCCCCTCCCCTCCCATTCTTTCTCTCTGTCTCTCTCTCTCTGTCTCTCTGTCTCTCTGTCTCTCTCTCTCTCTCTCTCTCTCTCTCTCTCTCTCTCTCTCTCTCTCTCTCTCTCTCTCTCTCTCTCTCTCTCTCTCTCTCTCTGCTAAATGCTGGTGCAATTACGTTTGCTTAGAGAATATTTCAACTATCATAATAACATGATAGTAATGCCTTGATTGATCACTAAACTTATGTTCAAGCATTCAGCGGAATTTTTTTTTCGCAAATTATATTTACATCGCTGTCAACAACAGCATGTTACCGCTGTTGTTGTTGTCTTTGCAAGATTACGCAGAGTATTTTGCATTGCTTACTGAGCGACAATCTCAGATACCCCTGTAAGTAACCAACGCAACCCGATTTCCTACCGAATCTCGCGCAGCTTTTTCCCCACACGTGGATATACGGGATTACGGAGAAAATCGTTAACACCTTCGCCAGGAGACGGCTCTGCGGAATTGCTATATATCTAAAAGAAAAACACCCCGACAAACAAAATTGATGGTCCTTCATTATTATTCTGATGATCATATTGTTCTTTTCTTGTTTCATCATAAAGGTCTTTCACATAATCTGACCACGCATGTAAAATCGGATCTTTTTCTATTATGATTTTGCCATCTCTGGTTTTTAGGCAACCTGTTGATGTGTGTGTTCTTTTGTTAGTGATGTCATTAATTCTTGTGTGCATTAATTTGGTATTCTCGGTGTTGTGTTGGTTTTCAATTTCCTTGAAATTTTCCTCTAGCCATGTTTCTTTTGCCTCTTTGCATAGCTTATAATTTTCCTGTGAATCTCTTCGTATATTTCCTTGTTATTTTTGTTATTTCTTCTTAATTCTATGAGTTTTAAGATGTCTTCCATTATCCATTATCTTTATTTTTGGGATTATCATTATTGTTAGTGCAGCTTCTTGACTGATTTCTTTTATATTTCCAATTGAAATATTGAGCACAACCCACTACTGGCAACGCCGATCGCATTCTGGTATGAACCTAAGGCCTATCCACGTCAATATGGAAGCACTATACTCGAGTTTCGCCCTCATTTGAGCTCGTCAGTAGTGCATATCCCTGACCGGATCCGTAAACAGTCCCGGATCACGCGTGTGAAGCAGGTGTGTAACCACGCGGCACACACTGGACACACCAAATTATCACAACAGAACATCACAACGCTACCCATCGTAGGCTATGCCCAATTGGTCACTGACGTCTTGAAATAATATTTCCATATCGGACAATGCATCGAATCTGTTCTTTACCTCTACGTTGAATTTATCTTTTATCTCCTCACTCTTCAGTGCCTGTAGCTCAAATTTTGCGTTTCTATTTGTATATTTGACTTTCTTTAAGTTTATATGTAAATTCTTCTTCTTCTTCTTCAGCGTTCCGAGCCATTGAGGTTCTTTGCTGCAGATACAATCCGTCTCCATTCGTCTCTCTGGTTGACCTTCTCTTGCCAGTCGTTGATTCCAAGTGCTTGTAGGTCTGTATATATATTATCTCTCCACCGTCTTCTTGGTCTACCTTATATGTAAATTGCCTAAGACTAATCTATGGTTGCAGTTGCAGTCTGCACTTGGTAGGGGGACATAATCATCTAATATTGATACAAGGGAAATTACTAGAATTTGAAAATGAAAATGGTATACCTAGATATAATACCAAAAACTAACATCACAATCTTTTATTTTTCTTTGAGAAATACACAAATTAATATTGCAGTCATCTTCTTGCAATCTTGAGAAGAAAACTTTTTAATTGTTTATACACCGTTTGTTTAATCTTTATTTGCTTACATTTTATGATGCACTTTTTCAATTCTATGTTTATGTTTCATAATTAAAACTGTACTCTTAATGACATCCCTAGTTATTTTTATTATCTCTCTCTCTCTCTCTCTCTCTCCCCCTCCCACCCCAAACATGAATGACTATACGCTGTATTCGCAATGTAAAAGCCTGTTTTTGTACATAATAAATGGGATATTTATGTATACGCTGAATTCGCAAATGGACAACTTAACAAATTCCAATCTGTTTACGCGCGCTCTCTCTTTATCCCTCCCCCTCCTCTCCCCCTCCCCAGCTCCCTCTCTCTCCCTCCCTCCGTGTTGACCGCGTTCCTGGTCTCAACCCACCCCACCACAAGCAAATCCTGGGCACTTGCGATTAAGTCGAGGGCTGTCATTCAGCAATAATATTGAATCCACTTACAGGAAACTAAGCTTGCATGAGACTGCCTGCAGTGTAAAACGTGGGGCGGCTTTTGCCGTTTCGACCTTGACACCAACATTTCCTTTAATGTATATATTGTCGGTGTGGAAGAGAACGCGTGATGTGTGTTGAAGGTTTATAAGCGCGTGAGAATGATGGGTTTAGAATGAACGGGGGGGGGGGGGGAAGGAATCATCACCACATCATAGTCGTTGTTGTCTCCGTCATTATCATCACCATTATCATCACCATTACCATCACCATTATCATCATCATTATCATCACCATTATCATCACTATTACCATCAATCACGTTAGAATGGGATGACTGAAAGCGTACGTCATTATAGTAACTGTATATGTATGTTTTTGTTTCATTAACGCATATGACATAACACTAACAAACGGCAACGCTCTGTAATATACACAAACAAAGAAACACGCATTGCACCTTGTAAATATACATTGCTTTGTATAAAATAAACGTATTAAAAAAAAAAAAAAAAAAACATTAGCAGGCACATGTTTTTCATTGTGCCATTTTTGGAATTGTCAGTAATATCATCTTCTCTGTTTGTACTAAACTCCTTTTACTCCAACTATTATTAAAAACTGCAGTTTTACAGTTGTATGTACCTGCTATGCTATGTTAACACCATTCCAAAGAAAATCATCCTAGCAAATGGAATCACAATTTGTAAAAAGTTTATCGTTTTCATGACTATTATTACCATTGCTGGTTGTTATATTGGCTGTTATTCCCCTCAGTATGTCTCTTCTTGTCATCATCATTATTGTCATCATTAGCAATAAAACAAAACCCCTTTCCCATGTGCCCCCCCCCCTTCCCCTCGCTCATATTTGTTGTTGCCTTTGCTGATACCCACACCGGTTTGGTTCAAAAAGTATCCTGCCTTTACCATCATTGCCCAGATGGTGGTGATTAAGGCATTGGTGGGTTGGAACAAATTGGTGAGAGGATGGCAAGGGAAACAAAAATGTAAAGATTGTAAAAATTTTGTGCAAATACTGATGCTTGTTTACTTTTTACAAAAAGTTAAAAAAAAATAAATTAATTAAAAAAAAAAAAAAAGGAAGGGAGAAAATGAATGAACCCTTACAAATAAGACAAACAAAAAAATAAGCAAGGAGAAAAAGAAAACCAACTCCTTTTACTTCTACTATTATTGAACATTGCATGTTGCAAGTATATGTATATTTAAAAAAAGATATAAGCAAGGAGGAAAAAAGATAACCAACTCCTCTTTACACATACTATATTATTGAACAGTGCAGGATGCAATTGTTATTGTATGTACCTGCCATATTTTAACACCATTTCTAAGAAAATCACTTTAGCAAATGGAACCACATGTTTGGAAAATGTGATCATTATCAAAATTAATTTTATCATTGTGTTTTTTTAGCATTGCTGTTATCACCCTTAGCAGTGTTATTCCTTGTCATTATTATATTATTTATGTATTTGGTTGTTATTTGCATTATTATCATTATAATCACTATTAATATATATGGCTTTGTAAACGCGTATACTGACACATCCCCCTTTCACACATTTTTGATATTGTGATTGTTGTCTTTGCTGCCACCCTCACCGGTTGGTTCTAAACAGTTTTTGCACCGCCATGTTTATCATCAACGAGGGTGATGGTACTTGGTAGGAGTTTTGGAGCTGACAGGAGAGCGGGGCGGCATGGGAAATAATAACAGCCCACTACCATCACGCTGTTGATTTAAAATATTTCCTTACAACAATGTCAATGGAGGAATGTTTAAATGTATAAAATATTTGTAATTTTTGCGCATATGTCACCTACACTCCCACATGCAACGCTCTGTAAAAACACAAACAATACACTTTGCAACGATTTTAACACTCAATAAAAGTTTTTTTTTTAAAAAAAACATTTTTTTACTGGCCTATTAAGGCCACCCACAATTTAAAAACAATTTACTTACAATAACGGCGAAGTTCTGGAAGTCTATGGAGTTTATGTTGATAAATATGTTTAGAGGAAATGTCATTTATGTTTGTAAATTTCATTCAATTTGAACAAATAGTTCTCTCTCTCTCTCTCTCTCTCTCTCTCTCTCTCTCTCTCTCTCTCTCTCTCTCCTCTCTCTCTCTCTCTCTCTCTCTCTCTCTCTCTCTCTCTCTCTCTCTCTCTCTCTCTCTCTCTCTCTCCAAATGCTGGTGCAATTACGTTTGCTTAGAGAATATTTAAAATATAATAGCATGATAGTAATGCCTTGATGGGTTCCTCCTTCCCTCCACCAGCCTACGGGACACCTTTGGGCAAGGTGGAGTACCCGTTTAGCCCCCCGATCAGGGTTATGTGAAGCCATTTGTGCAGGTGGTGGATGAAGTTGAGGAGCAGCCGACAGATAGTTGTAGGTTATGGTCTCTAGTTTCACGACGGTAGGCAGAGGATCTCTTTTATGGGAGACATTGGCTACGGTCATCGACAGTATGGTCACTGCTAGGAAGGAAAGCAATGGCAAACTACCTTCTTTACAGATGCCAAGAATATTGTGTACTGCAGTCTTATCGATAATCAGAGAAACAGCGTAAATGGGTGCTCCATAGGAGCAGCCTCGCCCGGTAGGGGTAGTCATGTGCACCAGGTGACTCCAGACCGTCATCAGGCGACTGGGTGCAAAAGAATATCAACATTGAAAGTAGGAACTTGGAACGTAAGAACTATGAGTGGGGATGGAAAATTTGATAACATTAAGAATGAAATGAGAAGATTAAATATTAACCTGTTAGGTGTATGTGAGACCAGATGGACAGGAATGGGCATTATGACATCTGAGGAATATAGAATAATCTATTTTGGTGGAGGAGTAGCAATTATAATGGATACAGAGAGAGCAAAATCGATCAAAGGATATTGGACTGTATCAGACAGAGTGTTACTGGTGAAGTTGAGTGGAAGACCTTTTGATGTCAACGTCATACAAGTTTATGCACCAACAGCAGACAGTAGTGATGACAGCATTGATGAATTTTATAGTGATTTAGAGAAAGCCTTCAAGAAATGCAAGAATTCTGAAGTAACTATCATAATGGGTGACTTGAATGCCAAAGTTGGAAATCAACAGGACGGATGCATAATGGGCAAGTATGGACTAGGGCAGTGGTGGGCAAACTTTTTGTGCCTGGGCCGCATTGACAAATGTAAGGCTATTGGCGAGCCGCATGTATGTATGTATGTATGTATGTATGTATGTATGTATGTATGTATGTATGTATGTATGTATGTATGTATGTATGTGTGTGTGTGTGTGTGTGTGTGTGTGTGTGTGTGTGTGTGTGTGTGGGTGTGTAATATATTATATATATATATATATATATATATATATATATATATATATATATATAAAACACAGTGTTTGTATGTTTGTATGTGGGTCCGTTCTTTATGCGTTCACGAACGGTCCATCCGATTGAGATGAAATTTTCTACACGTCTTCTTTTCATTCCCATGCAACCGACTGTCATAGTTTTGTGCTTACTAAACGCTATTTACTTACTAAAATTTAATAATTTAAATTTACATTATCATTTCTATATAGCAAGGGGACTTAACATAAGAAAAGTTATTTCAAGGTTCATAACTTTTAATAACATTGCTATTATTTCATATATAGATTGTTGCATTGTTTTCACAGATTTATAAACTCATTGTCTACAGTTATTTACAGGCATATGATTTATAATAAATAATGATACAATCTTTAAGGCATTTTCATAGTTTTCATAAAAATAATGCATCTATTTAAATAGTGAAAATTTTCTAACTCATCTTTTTATTTTTCTTCAACAGCACATTAATTATTTTTTTTAAACATTATCATATATATGGCGCGTTACACCCACATTTGGTATTTTTTGTTGTCAAAGAATTGCTTCATAAGAGATGTTGAATGAAAGAATGTATGAGAGGAAATAGAGAAGAAGGGCAGAATGTAGTACGGGCCTGCGATTTTCGTTCGTTTAAAAAGAAACAGTAATGTTTTGTGAGAGAAAGTTAGTTGCATATCTGCCATACGGCGGCACGACCCACCACGAAAAGTATAAATTGGAAAATGGGAATTTCCCACTCGGACACGAAAGTGGACGTAAACAAATGAATCCAAGGAGAATGTGGACAACGTCAGTGAACAGCAACAGGGGACGCTGTGATTGTGCGGTAGAACAAGGACGTGCTTTCTAAGGATCTGTGTGAGGTGACCTCTGGACGCAATGATATGAGCGTGAGACAGCTATGAGTCAGGAGAGGGGGATCTGTTGATGATAATACTGCAGTGAAGTAACCGGGCGGAAAAACCTAGAGTGGAATTACAGCTTAAATGGAATCAGTGGATCAGGGCGTCAAGCAGAGCGCAGTAGACTGAACACTCATCGTGGATCAGTAAGTAGGCGCCGACCCTGTCTATAGGGGTCAACCTACAGGTCTACGTGAGTTTAATGTTCACATGTCTGCCACGGAATAAACTTCTGGTAGCGCTTTGAGATCTTGACTTGTGCCGTTGATTAGCATTGTATTCAAGGTAAGGACGCAAGTTTAATTCCTCGTCCTTCGTTGCTGTTTTGCATTATTACGAGTTGAGTGATACCTCGACGGTTGCCGGTGTAGGCACTTCGAGGCATATGGGGGCTCGTCCGGGATTCATACTTGTGATATTGACACACATGTCAAAATTCTCAAACAAGTATTCCAAAGAATAAAGGAACATGGGTTGAAAGCGAAACCAAGTAAAATTGAAATAGGTTTTACGGAAATACAATTTCTTGGTCACAGAATTTCTGATGGTTTTAGAAAAACAGATCCATTTGTGGTTACGAAAATTCTCAATATCAAACCTCCAACATCAAAGAAGGAATTAAGAAGTGTGTTAGGTCTGATTAACTACTATCAGAAATTCATTCCTAATTTTGCTGAGATGACAGCAACATTTTCAGAACTTCTGAAGAAAGGTCAACCTGCAAAGATAGTATGGACAGAGGATCATGAGAAATTATTACAACAGATAAAAACTCTATTTAGTACCTATCCTATTCTCAAATTGCCTGATATTTCAAAAGATTTTGTCTTACAGACGGATGCTAGCTTACATGCTATTTCAGCTGTATTACTTCAATTACACGAAGGAAAGCTACATCCTATTCTATACTTCAGTAAAAAGCTATCAGAGACTCAGAGAAATTATGCTGTTACTGAACTAGAGGCATTAGCTTTGATCGAAAGTATTGAGAAGTTCTCGAGATATCTACTTGGTAGAAAATTTCTGGTTCTTTCGGATAACAAACCTTTACAAATATTCAAATCGGGTCATCCGAAGAACTCGAGAATTCACAGATGGTCTTACTATTACAAGATTATGACTTTGATATCTGTCACATCCCAGGAAAGGATAATAATCTTGCAGACATTCTCAGTCGATTATAATTAATAGAGGAACACATCTATGTTATAGGTTCTTTAATTATATTTTAATGTTCTGTTCTTTTATGAGTGTTATAAAATTTAATAAACATAAATTCTAAACGCACCTTATTGAATAACAATGTTACATTAATTGACAAAATATATAATGTAATGTAAGATGTGATTTAGTAGATATAGATACACATGGTAGCAATTTTTCCATATTGACAGAGTGTATGAATGAATAACTACGCCATCGGAAGTATCTACTCAATGTGTGATCGCTCGGTTGTTCAAACATTGGTTATTCAGACACGGATTCGAGCATACAAGTATTGTAACTGTGAAGTGAACTTATTGACAGTGAACATTTTAATTTACATGTTGTAATTCTGTGGTTAAATAACAAATGTTAGTTAATTGAGTATTGATTAATTGAAATATTATAGTATGGTTTTGGGTTAATTAATCATTGTTCGGGAAAGTATTTGATGATAAGGTTAAATCATTAGAATGAATCTCTAGTTGAATTAATTGTATTACGTGTCATTATTACATGAAGATCCATAATAATCAGTCATCGCTCTCAACATATCCACAAAAGTAAAAATATTTCTGAGGATTCTCGTGGAGCACATGTCACCCTACCCACAGATGGAAAAATTGTAAGAAGGAAAATATATGGAGTATACAATGATAACAGCAACGATAATCAACAATGAGGATGATCTACTTGGAAACCCCATGATTACCCTCGTCCGAAACTCATGGTAGTACCTAGAGCTAGGACACACTTGTCTATTAAGACAAGGTAGGGACTAATATGTTTATTAGTTGGTCTGATCCCCATGATCAGCCACACGACGTCCAACGTTGGGTTTGGACAGGTGGGCGTGCCCGTCGTATAACTTTATATGTTTTTTTTTTAGGGTAGATAAACGGGGACAACCAAGTACTAGTCTGTTGTTATTATGGTTGTAGTTAGTTGTGATTATACAATATATTTATACACATATAGTTAAAAGGAAAAAAAATGTTACACATTTTTTTATCTGGGAGGGGGCATTATGCCATACGGCGGCACGACCCACCACGAAAAGTATAAATTGGAAAATGGGAATTTCCCACTCGGACACGAAAGTGGACGTAAACAAATGAATCCAAGGAGAATGTGGACAACGTCAGTGGACAGCAACAGGGGACGCTGTGATTGTGCGGTAGAACAAGGACGTGCTTTTCTAAGGATCTGTGTGAGGTGACCTCTGGACGCAATGATATGAGCGTGAGACAGCTATGAGTCAGGAGAGGGGGATCTGTTGATGATAATACTGCAGTGAAGTAACCGGGCGGAAAAACCTAGAGTGGAATTACAGCTTAAATGGAATCAGTGGATCAGGGCGTCAAGCAGAGCGCAGTAGACTGAACACTCATCGGTGGATCAGTAAAGTAGGCGCCGACCCTGTCTATAGGGGTCAACCTACAGGTCTACGTGAGTTTAATGTTCACATGTCTGCCACGGAATAAACTTCTGGTAGCGCTTTGAGATCTTGACTTGTGCCGTTGATTAGCATTGTATTCAAGGTAAGGACGCAAGTTTAATTCCTCGTCCTTCGTTGCTGTTTTGCATTATTACGAGTTGAGTGATACCTCGACGGTTGCCGGTGTAGGCACTTCGAGGCATATGGGGGCTCGTCCGGGATTCATACTTGTGATATTGACACACATGTCAAAATTCTCAAACAAGTATTCCAAAGAATAAAGGAACATGGGTTGAAAGCGAAACCAAGTAAATTGAAATAGGTTTTACGGAAATACAATTTCTTGGTCACAGAATTTCTGATGGTTTTACAAAAACAGATCCATTTGTGGTTACGAAAATTCTCAATATCAAACCTCCAACATCAAAGAAGGAATTAAGAAGTGTGTTAGGTCTGATTAACTACTATCAGAAATTCATTCCTAATTTTGCTGAGATGACAGCAACATTTTCAGAACTTCTGAAGAAAGGTCAACCTGCAAAGATAGTATGGACAGAGGATCATGAGAAATTATTACAACAGATAAAAACTCTATTTAGTACCTATCCTATTCTCAAATTGCCTGATATTTCAAAAGATTTTGTCTTACAGACGGATGCTAGCTTACATGCTATTTCAGCTGTATTACTTCAATTACACGAAGGAAAGCTACATCCTATTCTATACTTCAGTAAAAAGCTATCAGAGACTCAGAGAAATTATGCTGTTACTGAACTAGAGGCATTAGCTTTGATCGAAAGTATTGAGAAGTTCTCGAGATATCTACTTGGTAGAAAATTTCTGGTTCTTTCGGATAACAAACCTTTACAAATATTCAAATCGGGTCATCCGAAAGAACTCGAGAATTCACAGATGGTCTCTACTATTACAAGATTATGACTTTGATATCTGTCACATCCCAGGAAAGGATAATAATCTTGCAGACATTCTCAGTCGATTATAATTAATAGAGGAACACAATCTATGTTATAGGTTCTTTAATTATATTTTAATGTTCTGTTCTTTTATGAGTGTTATAAATTTAATAAACATAAATTCTAAACGCACCTTATTGAATAACAATGTTACATTAATTGACAAAATATATAATGTAATGTAAGATGTGATTTAGTAGATATAGATACACATGGTAGCAATTTTCCATATTGACAGAGTGTATGAATGAATAACTACGCCATCGGAAGTATCTACTCAATGTGTGATCGCTCGGTTGTTCAAACATTGGTTATTCAGACACGGATTCGAGCATACAAGTATTGTAACTGTGAAGCGAACTTATTGACAGTGAACATTTTAATTTACATGTTGTAATTCTGTGGTTAAATAACAAATGTTAGTTAATTGAGTATTGATTAATTGAAATATTATAGTATGGTTTTGGGTTAATTAATCATTGTTCGGGAAAGTATTTGATGATAAGGTTAAATCATTAGAATGATCTCTAGTTGAATTAATTGTATTACGTGTCATTATTACATGAAGATCCATAATAATCAGTCATCGCTCTCAACATATCCACAAAAGTAAAAATATTTCTGAGGATTCTCGTGGAGCACATGTCACCATACCCACAGATGGAAAAATTGTAAGAAGGAAAATATATGGAGTATACAATAATAACAGCAACGATAATCAACAATGAGGATGATCTACTTGGAAACCCCATGATTACCCTCGTCCGAAACTCATGGTAGTACCTAGAGCTAGGACACACTTGTCTATTAAGACAAGGTAGGGACTAATATGTTATTAGTTGGTCTGATCCCCATGATCAGGCCACACGACGTCCAACGTTGGGTTTGGACAGGTGGGCGTGCCCGTCGTATAACTTTATATGTTTTTTTTTAGGGTAGATAAACGGGGACAACCAAGTACTAGTCTGTTGTTATTATGGTTGTAGTTAGTTGTGATTATACATATATTTATACACATATAGGTTAAAAGGAAAAAAAATGTTACACATTTTTTTATCTGGAGGGGCATTATGCCATACGGCGGCACGACCCACCACGAAAAGTATAAATTGGAAAATGGGAATTCCACTCGGACACGAAAGTGGACGTAACAAATGAATCCAAGGAGAATGTGGACAACGTCAGTGACAGCAACAGGGGACGCTGTGATTGTGCGGTAGAACAAGGACGTGCTTTTCTAAGGATCTGTGTGAGGTGACCTCTGGACGCAATGATATGAGCGTGAGACAGCTATGAGTCAGGAGAGGGGGATCTGTTGATGATAATACTGCAGGTGAAGTAACCGGGCGGAAAAACCTAGAGTGGAATTACAGCTTAAATGGAATCAGTGGATCAGGGCGTCAAGCAGAGCGCAGTAGACTGAACACTCATCGGTGGATCAGTAAAGTAGGCGCCGACCCTGTCTATAGGGGTCAACCTACAGGTCTACGTGAGTTTAATGTTCACATGTCTGCCACGGAATAAACTTCTGGTAGCGCTTTGAGATCTTGACTTGTGCCGTTGATTAGCATTGTATTCAAGGTAAGGACGCAAGTTTAATTCCTCGTCCTTCGTTGCTGTTTTGCATTATTACGAGTTGAGTGATACCTCGACGGTTGCCGGTGTAGGCACTTCGAGGCAATATCGTTTGCAGTACTCTGCAGTCAACCCAAAGACCACCATTTATTGGCTCTTCGTGATATCTTGGTAAGTTTACTTTAGATAGATCTCTTCCAATCATATTTTCTACTATCAATCTATCTATTCTTCTATTCTATCTATATTTTTAACGGGAACGGGCCGAACACAGACAGACAGGCAGGCAGGCCGGCCGGCCGGCAGGCAGGCAGGCAGACAGGCAGACAGACAGACAGACAGACAGACAGACAGATCCCCGCCAGGATATGGGATAAGCCGGGCCGGGTCATCTAGTGTGTGTGTGTGTATATATATATATATATTATATATATATAATATATATAGATATATATATATATATATATATATATATATATATATATATATATATAATATATATATATATATATATATATATATATTAGATATGCAGATGATACAGTCCTTATTGCAGACAATGAACAGGACCTGCAAAATTTAGTAGATGCGGTTGTACTTTTCAGTCATTTCACCAGAAATGGTTTCTTGTTTCAGCAAAGGGAAGTGACACAATCTTTTTCACTTGCTTGTCTGGAGTACAGTGACAGTTTTGCCTGAAATGATTTTACATGTACATACACATCATGTGCGAACACACCATTGCCCTGAAGTTTGTCAATTCAGTTCATTTAACTTTTCCATAATTTCAATGGCAAATATAAAGTCTAACTTCCACTCTTTATTGACAATATTAGTATTAAAGTCACATTCAATGCCCTTCGTCTCTAGGAACATAACTATTTCTTCTCTGAGTTCCCACACTCGCCTCAACACCTTGCCGAGACTCAGCCATCGAACACTGGTGTTGTACAGGACATCGGATTGTTCAGTTTCCAAATCGTCAAGAAATGCCTTGAACTGTATGTGATTAAGTCCTCTTGATCAGATGAGGTTGATGACACTGACAACTGGGTCAATAACATGCTTGATATTCAAAACAGTTTTTCACAGACTTTCTTGATGAATCACACAGTGAAGTGGTAATAATGTGTGGACTGGATATTCTGCTTTAATCTTATCACTTATTAACTTTACCAGACCTACATTATTTCCAGTCAAAACACGAGCTCCGTCAGTTGTAACACTTGCCATCTTGTTCCGAACTAACCCAGTTCTTTCAATACAGTTAGTAAAAGCATTGAATATATCATGGCCTGTGGTTGTGTCTTTGAGTGACTCAACACTCAATAACTCTTCAGTGAGGTTGAAAGAAGTGTTTATTCCACGTTTACATTGGCACCTTTCCGTCTTGACAGACGATAGTTTGGTACATTGTGTTTCAAAAAGGCTTAATAACTGTCATATGGCAATAACTACGATCCATGGCGGTGGCGAGTGTGGCTGGTAAGGCCAATTCTTGCTGCAAATGTTTGCCCACAGTAGGTGCATGTGAAAACATGGTCATTCCCACCATTTTGCACCATCTTACGTCTCTCACGCTCTGTGTGTGCTTTATCTGCAATCATTTTCTCCTTTGTCTTTATTCCATTTCTGATAGTTGCCCTCCATGCAACACGTTCAGCGGCGACGTGCTCCCATTGTGCATTATCAATGCCTATATCAATCATGTCCCGCTTGCACACATCTTTGTATCGTAGTAGAGGCCGACCCTGAGATCTCCTACCCGTCTGTAATTCACCAAAAAAGATGTTCTTTGGTATTCTACCATCATCCATCCTCCTAACGTGTCCTATCCATCTAAGTCTACGAAGACTGAGCATGGAATACACCGTCACACAACCTGATCTTTCCAATACTTCAGTATTTGTGATTTTGTCTTGCCACTTAATACCAAGTATTCTTCGCAGACACCGCATATGAAAGCTGTTTAAACGTTTCTCTTGGCGTGAGTAAGTTGTCCAGGTTTCACTGCCATAAAGAAGAGTACTAAGGACACAGGCTTGGTAGACGAGGACTTTTGTTTTGGCAGTAAGCTTCCTGTTCTCCCAGACTCTTTTTGCTAACATGTTCATTGTTGTCGCTGCCTTGCCAATCCTGATGTTGATTTCCTGATCGAGGGATAATTTGCTATTTACCTCTGATCCAAGATATGTAAAATGGTCTACTATCTCCAGTTCGGAGTCGTCAATAAAGATTGATGGTACACCATGTGCACCTTGTGACATAATCTGTGTCTTCTTTTTGTTAATTGTTAAACCAAATTCAGAACAAGCATTGGAGAATGCAGATAGTAGATGTTGTAATTCTTCCTCAGAGTGGGTCGTAATCGCAGCATCATCCGCAAAAAGCAACTCTCTGATTAGTACCCTGCTAATTTTGGTCTTGGCCTTCAATCTCTGAGCATTATAGAGGCCACCATCTGAGCGTGAGTGAATGTATATACCGTCATCCTGATCACGAAAGGCATATTTCAGTAGAAGTGAAAAGTATATCCCAAAGAGGGTGGGGGATAGTACACAACCTTGCTTAACTCCACTCTTGATTTCAAACTCTTCTGAAGTTGAGCCATCAAACTTGATTATACCCTTCATGCCTGTGTGGAACGATTCCACAATGGACAGAAGAGTTGGTGGACAGCCAATCTTCTTTAGTGCTTTGAACAGACCCTCACGACTGACCAAATCGAATGCCTTTGTGAGGTCGATGAAGGCAATAAACAGTGGCTGATTTTGTTCCCGGCATTTTTCTTGCATCTGTCGCAATGAGAATATCATATCAATGGTAGACCGGTTCTGACGGAAGCCGCACTGTGATTCGGGGTAGACTTGATCTCCCAGGACTTGAAGTCTGCGCAGGACAATTCTGGCAAATACTTTCCCAACAATACACAGAAGTGAGATACCCCTATAGTTGTTGCAGTCGCTCCGATCTCCCTTGTTCTTGTACAGCGTTATGATGTTTGAATCTTTGAAATCCTGTGGGACTTGTCCTTCTCGCCAGCATAGCTCTATTAGCTGGTGGATCTGTAGAGCGAGGGTGTCTTGCCCACTCCTGATCACCTCTATTGGAATCCCATCCTTACCTGGAGCCTTGCCAGATGCAAGCTCATTTATAGCACACTTAACTTCTGTTATAGTGGGAAGTGTGTCCAGGTGGTCAAGAGTTGGCAGGGCCTCTATGGCGTTGAGGGCATCATCCGCCAGCTTGGTCTCACTTGAGTAAAGCTCTAAATAGTGCTCGACCCATCTATCCATCTGCTGTTTCTTATCAGTGATGATTTCTCCAGTCAAGGTTTTCAGCGGTGCACTTCTTTTGATCATTGGACCACAGGCTTTCTTTATCCCTTCATACATGCTTCTGATGTTTCCCTTATCACTTGCGATTTGAATGGACTCACATAACTTGATCCAATAGTCATTCGCACACTGCCTGGCAGCCTTTTGTACATCCTTCCTCGCTTGCTTCAGCTCACTCAGAGTGTTACGCGTTGGTCTTTCCTTGTTTCTTAAGAGAGCTATCTTCTTTTTATCAATCAAGGGCTGCAGTATCTGGCTGTTTGCCGCAAACCAGTCCTGCCTCTTATGATCCACAGTGCCGTAAACCCCTACCGCTGTTTTATAAATAGTTTCCTTAAGTTTACTCCATTTATCATTTACTATACAATTTTCTGATGTATCATTGAAAGCGTCCTCAAGTTGCTGTTGAAATTCAAAGCACTTTCCAGGATCGTGAGTGTTAATAATATTAATCCTGGGGCTAGACTTGTGTTTAGCTGTGTAGATTCTCTTTGGTCTCAGCCTAACCCTTGCAACAACCAAAGAATGATCTGTATCACAGTCAGCACTGTGGTAACTTCGAGTTAATGATGTATGGTTCAGATGTTGTCTCCGTGTGATAATGAAGTCCAGCTGATGCCAATGGCCGGATCTTGGATGTTTCCATGTGACCTTATGCATCTCTTTTGTTTTAAAAAAGGAGTTTGTAATACATAGGTCATTTCTAGTGCAATGCTCCAGCAGCCTTTGCCCATTATCATTCATGCGACCGATGTCGTATTTTCCAAGGCACACTGGCCATGAACTCGAGTCCTTGCCCACACGAGCATTGAAATCACCGAGCATATAAATGTAGTCGGATTTTGGAACTGCCTTGATCGCAGAGTCTAGCTGCTCATAGAACGTATCTTTCACATCATCAGAGGAAGTGAGTGTCGGTGCATATGCAGTGAGAATGGTGGCAAATCCACAAGAGGTTGCCAAGCGCAGTGATAATAATCTTTCATTACCTCCAGCTGGGATATCAATCATTCCCAGTAGCGAATTCTTCACTGCAAAGCCCACACCGTGTTGCCTTTTTTCTGCCTGCCCTCTTCCCTTCCAAAAAAAGGTGTAATTGTTTTCCCTGAGTGACCCTTCCTCAGCGAGGCGAGTCTCCTGCAGGCCAGCAATATCAATGTTAAGACGATTGAGTTCAGCATCAATCACAGCCGTTTTTCTCACATCGTCAATATTTGTCAAGTCAGTGGAAAATCCTGGACACATGGTTCTCACGTTCCAGGTTGCAAGCCGTAGCTTGAGGTTTCTATTATTCTTTTTATTAGTACCTGGTGCATTGGTTTTACAGCCTGCGATTCAGATTTTGTCCTAGCCCCAAGCACCCATTGAAGCAGGCAGGCTGTGGCGGATCAGCACCCAATTGGCCGGGGGCTGCCCAGCTTGAGGCGGGCGGTAGCTGATCAGTGACACCTGTAGGTGTCTCCCACCGTCAGAGGCAACGCGTGGCGCCCCATGTCTACGCCAACTGACAAGGACTTATAACCCGTAACAGTTGCCTCTCGCTTTGATTCCGAGACCGGTTAAGACCAGGGATGGAGTTATTGCCTCTCCATAGCACAAAGCCTGGGCTAAAATAAAGAAACCATGTGTTGCCCATGCAGCATGATCCCTCTCTCGGCCTGCCTAGTTCACTCCAGAGGAAAGTTAACACCTATACATCTGGAACAAGACAAGCTGCAGAAGCTGCCGGATCAGCAAAGCAATGCTCTAACTGTCCGTCTGTCGGAGCTTCGATCCTAGACCAGCTGCCAACCAAGGCTTAGGGCCTGGTCTGCCCTGCCATGACTTATTTTGTCTTTGGGTTGCATTTCCTCGCAACAGGATAAGGCTAGTACCCTCCCAATTGCGCTCTTCCGCCCGAAGCCGTTGGCACAATGTGGGGTGTCGGGTTTGGTAAGTGCCGCCCAACATTCGGCGTTGACAGAAAGCAGGTAGTACCGTCTACTGTCATACGGTAGCTCAGTCATATCTGACTAAGACCTGACTTCATTATTCCACGTATCTAAGTCAAACTTTAACAAAATAAGTAGAGTCCAAAACCAAGGAATGCGAATCATAACTGGAAGCCTGAAGACAACGCCTATTAATGAACTAGAAAAGATCACTTGTTTACAACCAATGCAGGACAGAAGAGATAGCAGAGCCCAGCAACAAGCAGAAAAATTTAGAAGATTAACAGACCACCCTATGTATAACAGGTTTAATGGTTTTGTAAAGGGAAGACTGAAGCGTAGCAACTTTGTAGAAACTGCAAAACGAAAGATTAGGGCACATCCCATACTTAACATATCAACAGTCAAGCCCATTTACAATGCACACAACTTCCCAGGTTTGAGACAGCAGCAACTGCCTGAGATGATAGAAAACATTCCTGGTATTGAGAAAAAGAACACTCAGAATGAAACCGAAAGAAGAAAAATAACCCTCAACTACATAAAAGAACATTACCCAAGCAGCAATTGGACCCATGCATATACAGATGGATCAGCCAAAGATTCAATTAAAAATGGAGGAGGAGGAATTCTCCTTAATTTAAACAATGGAGTGATAAAAACACAGTCAGTGGCAACTGGAAAATTTTCAAGTAACTTCAAAGCGGAGGTAGAGGCTTTGAAAACTGCAGCAGAAATGCTCTTGATGGAGGAAAATAAAGAGAAGCAAATAGCTATCTTCACAGATGCAAAGTCAGCTGTCTCAATACTGAAGAGCAAAAACAGCACAGAACTAGCTGACCTAAGAGCAGCACTCCATGGTCTATGCCAGAAATCCAAAAAAGTTGTAATACAGTGGATCCCATCACATTGCAGTATACCTGGAAATGAAGAGGCTGACAGACTAGCAAAAGAGGGTGGACGATTACCACAGCCTGACATAGACATAACCTATAATGAGGCAAAAAGGTTTATAAAAAGCACTTATAGAACCAAATGGGAATCAGAGCATCCAGGCCGCCAGAAGGATGATGCATATTACAAACTCGACCGAAGAGAACAAGTAGCAATCTTCAGACTCCGCACAGGACATAACAGGCTGAAACACCACTTGTTCAATAAACTAAAGATAGGAGATACCGATGAATGTAATTGTGGAAGTAGTAAAATGACAGCTAAACATTTGCTGCAGGAGTGCCCAATATATGCAGAACAGAGAAAGATATTTTGGCCCACACCTGCTTCATTTGAGGACAAGCTCTATGGAGATATCAACAAGCTCAAGTTGACTACAGCTTACTTTAACTACATTCAGGTTGACATCTAAAGGTGCATGAAGATGTATTTAGACTGCCACACTTCATACCACAGGTATGTCGGTTACAAAAGCATCCCAGAGGCATGAAATGGAATATTGCTTGGATAGCACATCCATTACGTGGAAAGTCTGAATCAAAAGCTCACTGTGTGGGCTTCGTAAATGGTGGAAAAAGTGTCCTAGTGACACGAAATGGAATATTGCTTGGATTGCAAATCCATTACGTGAAATGTCCGAATCGAAAGCTCACTGTGTGGGCTTCATAAAAGGTGGAAAAAGTGTCCTAGTGGCACGAAATGGAATATTGCTTGGATAGCAAATCCATTATGTGGAAAGTCTTAACAGAAAGCTCACTGTGTGGATGTCATCTGCAGACTGCATTCTTCTGGTTTCCAGAGGAACAGCCTATGGTGAACGGAAGGCCCAATATACGGAAGTGAGGCTAAGCAGCCATTTTCAGGACGTGACGATTCCTTGGGTGAGCCCAGTACCAGAGCGCTGTGTGATGGCTCTGCAAGTATGGAAGCCTCCTTGGATGGCGGGGAATGCCCATGGTCTGCCCCTGCCTTCCCCTGAGGGTTGACCAGGATGTCTTTGGCTGTTCTATATGAGCCAGCTAGGATGGGGGATAACACCACAACAGTGAGATTCAAACGTCCTAAGAAACCCCCGGGAAGGTTAACCCAGTCAACAAATGCCCGCAGAAGTCGGATGTGTCGGCCTAACGGCGCAAGAACGCAGCTCTGCTGTAAACAGGCACAACGCAGTCACATCCGTAAAAAAATATCCGGATGAACGCAGAAGAAGTTTACAAAAATTGATAATTAGAAAGAAATCTTATCAAAAATTTTGAAATAATCATAACGGTACATGAAATTCTTTAAAATTCAACAAAATAACTGAAAAACGAAGTAAAAATTATTATTCCTAAATGCCCTCGCGGGCCGCATAAAATCAGGTGGCGGGCCGCATGCAGTCCGCGGGCCGTAGTTTGCCCACCCCTGGTCTAAGACATTTGTTCTCAAAATTGTCATTTAAAAACAAAAATCTAAAGCTACCGTTGATTTGCAAACTATTGAGCGTAATCTTGCCAAGAGATCAACATTCAGCTGAAAGATGTTGATGTTGACAGAGATGTCATGTAAAAGGATATGCAAACACACACACACACACACACACACACACACACACACATATATATATATATATATATATATATATATATATATATATATATATATATATATATATATATATATATATATAGAGAGAGAGAGAGAGAGAGAGAGAGACCGTTGATTTCCAACTCTCACATCTGTACGTTAGCACTGGAATCACACAAGAGTTGAAGATTTTAAGTTTTGTGTGTTTCGTGAAATACTTGGGTCATATTAAATATCACGGTGGTATAGACAGAACAGTGATGGAAGACATGAAACAACAGGCATGGGTCGACCAGCACGAAGATGGACACGGGGCATTGCAGACATCCTGGACATCAGACAGGATAAATGACAAGGGATAGGAGCGACGTTCTGCAAAGGACATCTTCTTCAGCTTTCCGAGCCATTGAGGTTCTTTGCTGCAAATACAATCCGTCTCCATTCGTCTCTCTGGTGGACCTTCTCTTGCCAGTCGTTGATTCCAAGTGCTTGTAGGTCTGTACATGTATTATCTCTCCACCGTCTTCTTGGTCTACCTCGGGGTCTACGGTCATTTATTTCCTGAGTGTAAGCGAGTTTGTTTCCCTATTATCTTCCATTCTTTCTATATGCCCCAGCCATTGTAGTCTATTAGCCTTCATGATACCAGTGATTAGCGGGGACTTAAACAGATCATAAATGTCTTTGTTACTTCTTCTTTTCCACTCTCCACTTTGTGTATCCCTAATGGGTCCAAAGATGCGCCTTAAAATTTTGTTCTCAAAGGTGTGTAACAAGGCTTCGTCTCCTTTCGTTGTACTCCAGGTTTCAGAGCCATACAGCACAACTGGTCTGATCAGTGTTTTGTATATTGTGATTTTGGTGTTACGAGATAGCGCCTTTGATTTTAGTATGCAAAGGACATAATAAATATAAAGTACGTACTGGTTTCTAATACCAGTTTGTAATATTAATAATTTCGGCTGTTGAATTATTCTATAATTAATTTTGCAAATAATGTAAACTATTACAACTAAAAACTTAAAGTTAATTAATAACAGATGATCACGTTATTTATTATTTGCGTTCTATGTTGAGGAAGCAGTTGATTGAGATTTCCAAACGTTGGCCTGCTAATCCACAGAAATCAGCCTACCGTGTCTCAAATTTGTTTGTGTCATTCTCTCTTCATTTATCAACACGGGTTTAAGTCCTGGGCGTAATTAACGATGAAAGAATCTCAGGATGTTGAAATGAAGGAAGCGTCGACTTCTGAAGCAGTCAAGTCAGAAGATGCCGAGAAAGAAGAAGAGAAAAAAGATCCTGAGTTGCTGACTTTGGAAGGTAGTTAGAATTTGAGCTAAACGTTAATTACCTGTTATCGATAACAAAAGCTGGTTTTGAGAATGGATGTATTTGATTTCATTGACCGATTCTGCGTAAAAAAGGAACATTAATTTAGTTTTAAGGGTGAAAGAATATTTACTTAAAATAAGAGAGCCATTGACTATCAGTACATTTATTCTTATAAGAAAGAAGTGTGTTTTCAGAAAGTATAAAAGTTCCTTTTATTTATAGGAGGTGGCAGTCAACCAATTAATGAATATTAATATTATTTATCCAGCATACTTATTTTTTGTGGCTCATCGTGATTCCTGGGAATGTTTACGTTCAGTAGTTTGCCATTGCTTTCTGAACGACTGGCACCCATACCATTTCGCACCCGGAAAAAAAAAACAAAGAGGTCTGCTGTCAAATTGCCGACAGCTATGTTTCGAATGTGGTATGTATTGTGTGATTATAAATCAGATTACGAACTGCGTCCCTATAACCCCTTCACTATGGAGCTGGCTTCAGATAGTTAAGTATAGTATAGTATTAGTAGTATAGATTTCGAAATTATTATAAGTCATCAGCTCATCAACATCAGTTGAATCGTAACATGACAAATTATTAAGTAGTTTAGATTTGAGTAAACAATCACAGAATGTAGGGTGAGAACAAATACTGCACATAATAAAAATTTCATGCGCAGATCATAGAATGCGTTAGACATGAATGTGTTTTTGTTTGTCATCCCCTAAGAGAAGGGGAGGACTGGCCGCCCATCCCTCCGAGTAATTCAGGCCTACAAAATATGATGGTCCTAGCGTAGTTTTCACAGACCCCCATAGCACTGGTTCTCAACTGGTGGGGAATTTTAGGGGTGGGGGGGGGGGATTAAGATTATTTCAAGATCGCATTAATACAAGATACTTGATATTATTTTTCCCTCCATACTTTACAGTTCTGTACTTCTCACCCTTCTGAAATTTGTTTTATAATGTAAGTAGGCCTGCAAATCATGTTTTATGACGTCTAGACTTGTTCTAGTGTTTTATTAAATTTAGCCTCCATTTTTACGTATACTGTGTAGGGGGAGGGGGAAGATTTATAGGAAGGATAAACGAAATGAGGGAAATGACATTCTGAACAAATGGGCCAAAAAAGGTTGAGAACCACTGCCATAGCAGGTTCCTGCTTTTGGGACTTTAAAAAAAAGTATTTTTAATGTGTTCTATTTTACCTGTAATCCAGTAAAAAAAATACGTTCAGATTTATCAAACTAATGAAAGTATTCATAGGTGTTTATTTAAATGAAATTTCTCTATTTTTTCAAATATAAAATACAGTGAACTGTTACAGATTAAATTTGTGATAGTAATACACCACTAACTGAAGTAGTGTCACTGTGATGATCATTCTTTGCGTTTTAAGCATGGCTCTACATTAACCTAACAAGAGAACAAACTATAAACACTGTTAATAAAATGGTATCGAAAATGGGATTGGCTGGCGCAGAGCTGTTACTGGTGTCTGAATAAACAAAATATGACTAAGAAGACTATTATTAGTTTGATTAAGAAGACTCCTACTTCAGTCGACATGTTTGCCTGTATCTCTGTGTGTTTTCCCATTCATCTAGCTTCTTTTGTGTTGTTATTCGGACTTATAATAAAACACATCATAGCAAAATAAGAAATAGAAACTAGGATCATAGAAACCAGCTATAGCAAATATATTTTAAATATGAGGCATACCATAATCAGTTGCGGAGGAGTGCAGTTGGGAGGGTACAAGCCTTACCCTAGTTCGAGGAAGTGCAACCTAAAGACTAAATGTACCCTTCAGGGCACACCAGGCCCTAAGCCTTGTTCTGCAACTGGTCTAGAATGGAAGCTCCGACAGGCGGACAGTTAAAGCATTGCTTTACTGATCCAGCAGCTTCTGTAGCTTGTCTTGTTCCAGACGTATTGGTGTTACCTTTCCTCTGGAGTAAACTAGGCAGGGCGTGCGAGGTATCATTCTGCATGGGCAACACATGGTCTCTAAATTCAGCCCAGGCTTTGTGTTATGGAGAGATAACACCATTATACAAACTGTCGTCTGTCAAATCATAACATAATCTGTTGGAAGTCACGTTATTGTTATCGCTGGCTAGTGCTGATAATGTCATGGTCGCAATCGGGCAAGGGTTTGGCGCCAGCATTCATCGCCAACTAAGAGAGGGAAAGTCCTATAACTCCATGCATACAGGCCTACAACATGTGGTGGTCCTAGCACTTCACAGGCTTATAACAGGCTCCTACTTCTGGACGTTTTTAAAACACACTGCATCAATGGAACAATCAAGAACACTTCTGTTGGGCCACAGCGAAGCTTTTATCTAAAATGTTACAGCTGTGGTAAATCCTAACAAAGGATTTGATCCAGCAACACTGGCAGGTCTGATGCCTGGCCACTTTTATGCCACTGGGGTAATACAACAGTTTTATTAATATGTCTCTGACCATTGCCTTATCATGCGAGTGCTTGTGATTTATATTCTAGAGCAGTGGTTCTCAACCGGTGGGGAATTTCCCCCCCCCCCCCCCCCCCCCCCCCCCCCAGGGGGGAATTTTAGGGTTTCCAGGGGGGAAATGAAGACCATTTCAAGATCGCGTTAATACAAGAACCGATTACTTGATATTGTTTTTCCCTTCATACTTTACAGTTAAGTACGTCTCATCCTTCTAAAATTCATTTTATAAAGTCAGTAGACCCACAAATCATGTTTTATGTGGATGTCTAGACTTGTTTTAGTATGTGCTATTAAATTTACCTTACCCCCTCTGCTGTGTGTCCACCGTGACGAGGTAGAGGGGCTTGTGCGTCCCAATGACCCCAAGAGCTATGCCGACGGTAGCACAGCTACTGGTAGGGCCACCCATGTCGGACAGGTCAAGGGAGAGGGACCAGACGAAGAGACACACAAACCTGCTGCCTTGTAGGTAGACTGGGGACAGTCAAAGGCTAGGGAAAGCACCCCAAATACATGCTTGTCGAAATCGGATGTACTGAGCCACAGGCTTGACAAAGCAGTGCAACGTGAAACCTGCTGCCTTGTAGGTAGACTGGGGACAGTCAAAGGCTAGGGAAAGCATCCCGAATAAATGCTTGTCGAAATCGGATGTACTGAGCCACAGGCTTGACAAAGCAGTGCAACGTAACTTAATTCATGATGTCACAAATCAAAATTAATCGATATGGTGCTAATCCCGTGAAGTCCCATCAGGCGGTGATAGTGCCGGGCCCCCTGCCTCGAGGGGGTCCACCCATGACTACTGGTGGTCACCTTCCCCTGTGCTGTGGAGTCAAGGCACAGAGGAGTAGGTTAAGAGCTATTGACCAAATACCCCGGACACTCAACATACTACAGTGGAATGCCGAAGGAGTTTACAAGAAGAAAGACTCCCTAACACAGCGTCTTCATAAAGATAGAATAGATGTGGCATGCATTCAAGAGACACACCTCAACGCCAATCACAAATTCTCAGTCAGAGGATATCAGGCCACACGTTTCGACCGCGAAGGACACAAAGGAGGAGTTCTAATACTTACACGAAATACAATACCTTGCAGCGAAGTATCTGTGATCTCTAACAACCAAACGGAAATTATAGGTGTTGATATAATGATAAAGGACGTGAAAATAAGAATCTACAATCTGTATAGCCCAGCAGATAAGGACCTTACACTCTCAAACATGAAAATAACTGACACAAACTGCATTATTGTCGGAGACTTTAATAGCCGTTCAGAAAGATGGGGATACCCAGATACTGACAAAAGAGGAGATGAATTGGAGGACTGGGAAATAGACTCAAATCTCCATCTACTCAACAAAGCGGATGACACACCGAGCTTCTACTCCAGAAGATGGCTTACCACTTCTACTCCAGACTTAGCTTTCTGCACAGGAGACATCCTCCACAAAATCGATCGCCATGTGCTGGACCAATTAGCAGGTAGTGACCACAGACCAATCAAGCTTGAAATGAATATGGAGTATGTTCCACAGGAGCAAAAGCCCTTGCCCCGCTGGAATTACAAACGAGCAGATTGGGACAGATTTGCCATACTAACAGACAAATATTGTGAAAACATAAATACACGATATGGCAACATAAAGCAAATGGTGGAAAGTCTAAACAGAGCGATAATACAGGCAGCCACTGAATCCATTCCAAGAGGAGCGAGGAAAAATTACAAACCATACTGGACTGAAGAACTACAAAGTTTGGAGGACAAAGTTGAAGATGCCAGGAAGACAGCAGAGAGAGAACAAACAATTGAAGCAAACATCTCCCTCAAAGCCATCTCAGCAAAATATAAAAGAACAGTAAATCAAAACAACAAGAGATTGTTGGAGGGAAAAAACAGAAAACCTGAATTTTGACAGAGGATGGAAACAAACTATGGAAACTAGTGAAAGCCATGAACAATGAAGGACCTAGAAACAAACAAATAACAATTAAACAAGGAAATGCCTTGCTTACAGGCAAAAAGGCTGCAAATGCACTAATGGAACACTATGCAAATGCAAACCACATTGATATTACAACCGAACAGAAGAAAGCAATCAAAGACAAACAGATACATCATAGAAATACAGAGACAGCAGCAGAATATATGATGGCAAATCTAACAATGGAAGAAATGGAACAGGCAATGAATACCCTAAAAAAGAAGAAATCACCAGGAAAGGATGGAATCACAAATGAAATGCTAATAGGACTAGGCACCAAGGCAAAGAAGAAACTACTAGCAGTCCTAAATAACAGCTGGAAGAGAGGAATAGTCCCACAGGCATGGAAGGAAGCTATACTAATACCAGTCCCAAAGAAAGGAAAAGACCTGGAAGAACCAAATGGCTATCGACCTATCAGTCTACTTAGCTGTGTAGGAAAATTAATGGAACGCATTATCAATGGCAGGCTAACATGGCATCTGGAAGAAAACAAACTCTTAACACCACACCAAGCAGGATTCAGAAAATACAGATCCACTGAAGATCAAATAACCTATATAGCTCAGGAAATAGAGGATGCCTTCCAAGAGAAAAAGCACACACTAGCAGTCTGGATAGATTTAGAAAAAGCATTTGATAAAGTATGGAAGGAAGGACTGAAAGTAAAACTGCAAAACATGCATGTTTGTGGAAAAATGTATAAATGGATCAGCCACTACCTTGAGAACAGAACTGCCAGGACAAAAGTACAAGGACAAACAAGCAAAATGATGCTGCTGGAGCAAGGTGTCCCCCAAGGAGGAGTTCTTTCACCAACATTATTCCTAGCATATATAAATGACATCACAGAAAATTTTCCAGCTAGAGTACACACATCCTCCTTTAAAGATGACCTAGCCATATGGACATCTGAAGAATATATTAGTACAGCTAACAGTAGAATACAGCAAGCCTTATTAGCGCTAGAGGACTGGTCAAAATCATGGCTAGTGAAGATAAGTGAGGAGAAAACAACATGCACAGTGTTCTCCCTCTCAAATAAAACTCAGCAACCTAAGCTGGTATTGAATGGAAAAATATTGCGCCATGAAGAAAATCCAAACTATCTAGGAGTCACCTTTGATCGTCGCCTGACATGGAAGACACAGGTTGAGAAAAATCGAACAAGAGCAAGGCAGAGAATGGCAATCATGAAAAAGCTTGCTGGTACAACGTGGGGAGCAGATGAGAAAGTTCTCAAGAAGTTATATACTGGACGGGTGAGGCCAGTACTGGAATATGGCATTGCAGCTTGGGCAACAGCAGCTAAGTCAAACTTTAACAAAATAAGTAGAGTCCAAAACCAAGGAATGCGAATCATAACTGGAAGCCTGAAGACAACGCCTATTAATGAACTAGAAAAGATCACTTGTTTACAACCAATGCAGGATAGAAGAGATAGCAGAGCCCAGCAACAAGCAGAAAAATTTAGAAGATTGACAGACCACCCTATGTACAACAGATTTAATGGTTTTGGAAAGGGAAGACTGAAGCGTAGCAACTTTGTAGAAACTGCAAAACGAAGGATTAGGGCAGATCCTATACTTAACATATCAACAGTCAAGCCCATACACAATGCACACAAGTTCCCAGCTTGGAGACAGCAGCAACTGCCTGAGATGATAGAAAACATTCCTGGTATTGAGAAAAAGAACACTCAGCATGAAACCGAAAGAAGAGAAATAACCCTAAACTACATAAAAGAACATTACCCAAGCAGGAATTGGACCCATGCATATACAGATGGATCAGCCAAAAATTCAATAGAGAATGGAGGAGGAGGAATTCTCCTAAATTTAAAAAATGGAGTGAAAAAAACACATTCAATGGCAACTGGACAATTTTCAAGTAACTTCAAAGCGGAGGTAGAGGCTTTGAAAACTGCAGCAGAAATGCTCCTGATGGAGGAAAATAAAGAGAAGCACATAGCTATCTTCACAGATGCAAAGTCAGCTGTCTCAATACTCAAGAGCAATAACAGCACAGAACTAACTGACCTAAGAGCAGCACTCCATGGTCTATGCCAGAAATCCAAAAAAGTTGTAATACAGTGGATCCCATCACATTGCAGTATACCTGGAAACGAAGAGGCTGACAGACTGGCAAAAGAGGGCGGACGACTACCACAGCCTGACATAGACATAACCTATAATGAGGCAAAGAGGTTGATAAAAAGCACTTATAGAACCAAATGGGAATCTGAGCATCCAGGCCATCAGAAGGATGATGCATATTACAAACTCGACCGAAGAGAACAAGTAGCAATCTCAGACTCCGCACAGGACATAACAGGCTGAAATACCACTTGTTCAATAAACTAAAGATAGGAGATACCGATGAATGTAATTGTAGAACTGGAAAAATGACAGCAAAACATTTGCTGCAGGATTGCCCAACGTATGCAGAACAGAGAAAGATATTTTGGCCCACACCTGCTTCATTTGAGGACAAGCTCTATGGAGATATCAACAAGCTCAAGTTGACCGCAGCTTACTTTAACAACATACAGGTTGACATTTAATGGTGCATGAAGACCCAGAGGCATGAAATGGAATATTGCTTGGATAGCAAATCCATTATGTGGAAAGTCCAAATCGAAAGCTCGCTGTGTGGGCTTCATAAAAGGTGGAAAAGTGTCCTAGTGGCACGAAATGGAATATTGCTTGGATAGCAAATCCGTTACGTGGAAAGTCCGAATCAAAAGCCCATTGTGTGGGCTTCATAAAAGGTGGAAAAGTGTCCTAGTGGCATGAAATGGAATATTGCTTGGATAGCAAATCCATTACGTGGAAAGTCCGTATCTAAAGCCCACTGTGTGGACTTCATAAAAGGTGGAAAAGTGTCCTAGTGGCACGAAATGGAATATTGCTTGGATAGCAAATCCATTACATGGAAAGTCCGAATCGAAAGCTCACTGTGTGGATGTCATCTGCAGACTGCATACTTCTGGTTTCCGGAAGAACAGCCTATGGTGAACGGAAGGCCCAATATACGGAAGTGAGGCTAAGCAGCCATGTGCAGGACGTGACGATTCCTTGGGTGAGCCCAGTACCAGAGCGCTATGTATCGGCTCTGCAATTATGGAAGCCTCCTTGGATGGCGGGGAATGCCCATGGTCTGCCCCTGCCTTCCCTTGAGGGCTGACCAGGATCTTTGGCTGTTCTATATGGACCAGCTGGGATGGGGGATAACACCACAACAGTGAGAGTCAAACGTCCTAAGAAACCCCCGGGAAGGTTAACCCGGTCAACAAATGCCCGCAGAAGTCGGATGTGTCGGCCTAACGGCGCAAGAACGCAGCTCTGCTGTAAACAGGCACAACGCAATCACATCCGAAAAAAAACTCCGGATGAACGAAGAAGAAGAAGAAGAAGAAGAAGAACCGCATACGTAAAACTTTCACCACGAAGTAGTACCAGCTGAACTGTGCGTGTGGATTAGCTTTTCCTATTATCAGTGTCTCTCGCCATCAGGCGAACCAACTCCAACTTCAGAGGTACTTGTAATTGACGTCCCCAAGTCAAGGACAAGAGGTCAACATTTTAGCCCAACTGTCCGGTGTAGGGGTTGAACCCTTACTACCTCGGCATCAGGACACCGGATGTTTAAGAACTCGCGTTCTTATCAATTCGGCCATGCTGACCACCGGTCAAGTGTTTGAGTTAGTTGTATATCCTTTATAGGAGTCGCAGTTAACCCCATCATATATGTTGGTTGTTTGTGATTTCTTGGCAAGTTGACGTTCAGGAGTTTTGCCATTGCTTTCTAAACGAACGACACTCATATCATTGTATTAAAATCAGCGCAAGACGTCTGCTTCCACTATCGCCCGCAGCTGTGTTTCCAACGCGATATGCGGGATTACAAATTGCATTCTAACCCCTTCGTCAGAGAGCCGGTTGCCTTTTACTGTATGAATAAAATTAGTCGAAGTGCAGTAAAGTTGTGCAAATGTCAACAATATAAAATAATACGAATTTGAGGTCAGCTTTGCCGAATGGATAAGAGATCGTTCTGAAACTTCCGGTGTGTTGATGCCAAGGTGGCGGGTTCAACCCCTACACCGGCCAATCGGATTAAAATGTTGACTTATCCTTGATTTTGGGACGAAAAATTACTCTTACCTCAGTAGTCGAAGTCCTGATGCCTGATGGCGAGGGACACTGGTAACAGGGTCAGCCAAACCACACGCAAAAATCAAGCATCATAAGAGCAACGTTCTGCAAAGAAATGCAACATTTGTTTCCGCGAGGTTGCTTTGAACTCAAGCGTAGTCCATGCTATGCGACGTATATTCAACGCTACCTTATGACGCGGAAGCCTGGACATTGAGCAGGCAACTAGAAAATCGAATGGAGGTCCTGGAGATTTGGATATACAGACGAATACGAATATGTCGTATTTCATGGAAACAAACACAATCAAATGCAGGGTTTCTAGGAAAAAACTGGGAATGAAGAGAGAGTTGATGACAGAAATAAAGAGGCAAGTGAAATATTTTGGCCACATTAAACGGCATAACACTCTTATAAAAACCATACTGGAGAGAAAGGTTGAGGGCATGCGAGCAAGAGGTAGACAACGATACACGTGGGAAGATAACATCAAGGGATGGACGAACATAAGTCTGACAGAATGTACAGTCAGGGCGGGAGCAAATAGTGTTGGAGATCCATTGCAGCCAACCTTCATTGTTGAGACGGCACCTTATTGATTGATATAGTCCATACCCGTGCTACTTCTAATGCAGTGGTTCTCAACCGGTGGGGAATTCACCCTGAGGGGGGGGGGGGGGGGAATGTAAATGTTTCCGGGGGAGGGGGAATTAATATTATTTCAAGATCGCGTTAAAACACGAATCGATTACTTGATATTGTTTTTCCCTCCATACTTTACAGTTCTATACTTCTCGCCTGTCTGAAATTCGTTTTATAACGTTAAGTAGACCCGCAAATCACGTTTTATGTAGATGTCTAGACTTATTCTAGTATGGGTTATTAAATTTAGCTTCACTTCTTATGTATACTGTGTAGGGGCAGGGGAGATCATTTATAGGGAGAAAATAAGAAAAGGGAAGGAAAAGGGGGGGGGGGTGCCATTATGAACATATGGTGAAATGGTGCATGGGCCAAAAAAGGTTGAGAACCACTGTTCTAAGGAGTATACTAGATTGATTATTGCGTGTGTATGTATTATTTGGACCAACCAGCACTCGTGGCTGTTGTGGTCAGTACTAAGCCGACCGCCTTTACATACCCAAACGGGGACCCACTGAACTCAGTTTAGGCTGGGGCGACCTGGGGGTGGGAGGGGGGAGGGGGGGCTAGGTTCATGTCTAAAATGTCAATCCACCCCGATAGCCCTGCTCTGTGGCCAAGCCGTTATGAACTCAATTCGCAGCCCCGCGCTCGAAACACAGCTGCGGGTAATTTGGAAGCAGGCCGCCTTGCGTTGGGTTCCACACAAAGGTATGAGTGTCGGTCGTTCAGAAAGCAACGGCAAACTTGTGGACCTAAACATGCCAAGAAATCACAAACAGCCAAACAATACTGGGGTTGACTTCCTGTAAAGGCAATGCAACTAGTTTTTCTTCTTTCTATATAACTGTAACATTTTTTTGTTTGCTCGCATAACCTTACAGGTTACAGGTAACCTAACTACTGAGCGTAATCTTGCAAAGAAATCAACAATCAGCTGAAAGATGCTGATGTTGACGGCGATGTCCTGTAAAGGATATGCAAACAAACAAACAAACCATGTCTGGTCCAGGCGTACTGTTTGTTTGGCACTGAAACAGATAACCACAGAAGTCACCATCAATATGTTGCACATTTTCTCCTACCGCCACGTGGCAATCTGCTACTGCATAGTCACTTGATTATTCTCCCGGCCCACGGGGGAAAGGAAACAACCATTATTGCAGCCAGTCTACCCTCTTCCCTTGCCGGTCACGGGAGGACGAAGGCCAGGGGTCATCCCCATCGTCATCATACCGATCCGATGACCATCTGCCCTGACAAGGTCACCGCCCTTCGGTTGTGCCCCAGACTGCACCAATATCGTACACGTATGTCGTGACCTTTAACCTCTGAGGCAACCACGGGCGGGCACCTTGTCCGCTCGCGGCTGGAACCTGTCGGCTTTTGTCCGAGCTTGTTGGATCTACCAGCTGTGGTATTGATGTACGGCCACAGGCGGGGATTGGTCGGTATTTATGTTTCATCATCGCGGCAGGTGGCGGGTCTGTGTCAGTGTGAGTTGTGTAGTAGAGCGGGTGATGTGACAACATACATAGTAGTAGTAGTAGTAGTAGTAGTAGTAGTAGTAGTAGTAGTAGTAGTAGTAGTAGTAGTAGTAGTAGTAGTTTAAAAAAAAATTGTTGTGTATCCCTTACGGGAAGTTGCAGTCAACACCAGCATTTTTCAGCTGCTGTTGATGTACCAGGCAAGTGTTACGTTCAGTAGTTTGCCATTGCTTTCTGAACGACCGGCTCACATACCAGCACGTTATAACACAACGCGACACGGTCTGCTGCACAAATCGGTCACAGCTGAGCTTCGAACGCTTCGTACCTGGCTCACGAACCGCGTTCGCAAGCCTTTAGCCACGGAGCCGTTTAGTAGTAGTAGTACATGGTGTATTTTTAATGACTGTGGGGTTTTTGAAAATATTATCATTCCAAGTTTTGTATTTACCTTTTATGTTGCGTGAACTCCACAATGCAGAACTTGGAATTGTAATGTTTTCAAAATCCCAACAATAATTAAAACTCTTGATATTTAACCCCCACCCCCCCCCCCCCCCCCCTCTTTTTTTTTTTCATTTCCAAATTGTGCTAACATAATTTATTCATATGAACTACTTGAGTGGAATACACTTGGAGGAATGGGTGGCACAAATACCAGGTCTGCCGTGTTTGATTGGTTTGTAGATAATGGAGAATTCACCCAAATAGTGGCCAACTATCTCAGGCTTTATTTCAACTTGATTAAATGTTTTGCCATTGTACACACCAACAATAAATCCAATCATTTCTGTGATAATACCAGAGGAGACGTAGATCAGCGTGGCAGAATGGATAAGAACGCATGTTCTTAAACATCCGGTGTGTTGAGGCCGAGGTAAGGGGTTCAACCCCTACACCGGACACTTGGACTAAAATGTTGACCTGTCGTCCTTGACTTGGGGACGTAAATTACAAGTACCTCTGAAGTTGGAATGGGTTCGCCTGATGGCATGGGTCACTGTTAATAAGTAAAGCAAATCCACACACAAAATTCAGTCCAGCATTTATTAGAAGTAGTGTGTATGGACTACGCTTGAGTTCAAAGCGAGCGAGCGCAACAAACAAACAAAAACCCAGAGGAGAGACACGGGTTGAGAATCACCTGTCTAGATGGAGATCGTGGCTTGTGACTGCATAAACATGAGCACGCGGGTCCATGACAGTAATCTAGTGGAAGTTATTATATCAATGACCAGGTAAGAGCAGACAAAGAACAGTCAGCGGACAGGTGAAACATACAGATCATAGGTCATATCACAGGTGACCGCAATTCCAATCCAATATGTAAAAAAAAACAAAAAGTGTTCAGGTCAGGTTCAGCTGTCAGTCTGTCGACGTGTTGTAATTAGGGCCTTTATGGCGTTTAATTTCTGTATCTCCCGGGAAGGTTAACCCGGTCAACAAATGCCCGCACAAGTCGGATGTTTCGGCCTAACGGTGCAAGAACGCAACTCTGCTGTAAACAGGCACAATGCAATCACGTCCGACAAAAAAAAAAAAACTCGCAGAACGCAGTAGAAAAAGAAAAGATTTCTGTATCCTATTCCTGCTTCTTGTCTAGTGCTGTTATTGTTTCTTTCATGGATAGTGGTGTTCTTGTTTCAAGTCTAGTGTCTGTACTTGCTGCGGGATTAGTGCTGTTCTTTCTGCAAGATTAGTGCTGTTCTTGCTGCAGGATTAGTACTGTTCTTACTGCAGGATTAGTACTGTTCTTTCTGCAGGATTAGTGCTGTTTTCGCTGCAGGATTAGTGATGTTCTTGCTTCAGTCTAGTGATGTTCTTGCTTCACGTGTAGTGCTGTTATTATTGTCATTGTTGTTGTACAAACCCCATAGTTCACTTTGTTCCCTTTGATAGTACGTGAAATATTTGAGGAGTGGTAGTGATTTTTGTTTCTATGTCGATTAGCAAGCAGCACGTACACTTTGAGCACGCCCAGGCATACATCACCAAAACGACAGTGACCAAAAATGGATGGTGGCCAGGGGTAGAGACTACTGTCCAGCAAGATCAAGCTATCGAGCCGTTCACCATACAAGATACCAGAGAAGACCACGAAGATACAAAAACGAGAACATATATGGTGGAACGATGATGACTGGTAAACAACGCCCTGAAGGAAAAAAAAAAAACCACGAGATGGGGCGGAAACACGATGACACCGGGCCTTGGAAGTGCGCAACTCTGGCCAGACATGTGAAACGACACTAAAAGATGAAATGAACACAAAGACAGCTAATCAGACAGACTCAAGAAAGCGAAAATACGCAGCCATATCTACAGAATACATACAGCCGACATACAGGTCACGGCCATCAAATCATGCGCATCCCACGAACGGGATCGGAAGACATTGGAACATCGTCTCATCTTCCAGTTGGGCACACTCTCCCCTCCACGGCCTTAATGTCCAACACAGCTTCATTTAACTTCCCACCCCACCCCTCCCACCCCTAGCTTACAGTCCACCATCTGGGTACGTGCAGATCCTTTGTATGACATCACAGTCAACTCTCTTGGCGGATTTACGTTCGGTGTTTTTGCCATCATTTTCTGAACGACCGCCACTCATGCCTCTCTGTGTGTACTAACACTATATAGGTTTCCGCAGCTGTGTTTCGAGCGCTTAATGATAATTGCTAATTGTCATCTGCGTCCGTAACATCTTTGCCGGTCTCTAATTTCACTTTTCCGCACACATGGGCGCGTCTCCACCCCACTCCCTTCCCGCTTGACCTTTGACCCGTGTACCATACATCCGGTCTATTGATCCACTGGCGCCCTACGTGAGTCAGACCTTCCAAGCTAGGACACAGTATTCAGATGAGTACATTTTATTTTAATTAGTTTAATAGTTTAATGTTGTCATAGTGTGTTTCATGTAGTTTTGTGTTGGTTTGTATTTGTTTGTCCTGTGCTGACGAAGGCTTTGGCCGCAACGTCCAATTTGTCTCTTGTAGTCGTGTTTTAGTAAAGCTCACAATCTACTTCTCGTTTATTTGGGTGATTCATTCATTGCCTTTTTAAGCTTTACTGCAGTTCACCTCATTCTTGTTTACCATATCTACAGAAGAGAAGCAGATACACCATAAGGGCTGCAACTATTATAACCAATCGAGAATTCGATGGTTGAACGGGGCCGAAACATCTCACCTCAAAAATTGGATTGTATTCGACAGACATCAGTACAGGCAGTATGCAGAGATACAGTCGGGGATTAAATCATGTGTTTTTTTTTTTAAATCTTCATAACATCATGAGAAAAGGTTTAGGGGTTAATAAACGAGGTTTTTGTCCTTGAAAGTTAGAAAAAGAGTTCTTGCATGTTACATAGAACCAATTTTAACATAAGGCTGCGAATTCTAGTCAATTAGTTAACAGGCGAAAACATCTCTGGAAGCATTGGCGATGTGGTTTTATAGAAGAATACTGAGGATTCTGGGCATTTTGATGGAAGCTAAGTCGCAACGACAACTTATCAGAAACATCAGAAAGAGACAGTCATGTTTTTAGGCCACGTTATGAGAAGACAGAAGCTGGAACATGTCGTGACAACCGGATGTATTTGCAGAAAGAGAGATAGATGAAGACAGCTGGAGAAGATTCTTGACAGTCTTGTGTCATGGCACGGAAGGGAGTCAATGCACGAACTGATCCATGCTGTCGGAGATCGCAGAATGTGGATGGGCTTGATCGCTCACTCCAGCCGGCAAGGCACTGGATGATGATAACGATGACGATGATGATTATGATGGTGGTGATGATGATGATGGTGGTGGTGATGATGATGGTGGTGATGATGAAAGAGGTTTCGCAATTCCATGTCACGGGTTCGAAATCAGTCGCAGGCCATTCAGTAGCAGATTGTTTTGCATTAATTTCGATGGGAAGAGCATCGGCCGTTCAGAAAACAACGGCAAACCGAAATGCTGTGTGTCTGTTGAAGGACGCGTGCGATCAACCTCAACCCCAAGTTGACTGACTGGGCAATTCTACGTTCATTTTGAAATTGCTTGTTGAGCACGAAGTCAACCATTCAGCCCGACTGACCGCTGTAGGAAATGAACCCACTTCCCGGCCATCAGTCACAGGAAGTGTAAAAACGAAGGCTGTTATCCTTTCAGCCACGCAGACCTCCCGCCTCCCGTTTTACAAATGTTACATGTCCTTTGCTATCAAACACGTCCCCCCCCCCCCCCCACCTCCCCGTTGATTTACAAGGCAATTTTTACGTTCAGTAGTTTGCCATTGCCGGGCTCCGTTGCAAAGGCGTTACAGATGGGATACGTAATTCCCCTTACCAGCGTTCGAAACACAGCTGTGACCGATTTGGCAGCAGACCGCGTTGCGTTGGGTTTTAATGAATTGGTATGGAGTCGGTCGTTCAGAAAGCAATGGCAAACTACTGAACATAAACTTGCCCAGACATCAACAGCAGCAGTGTTGGTGTTGACTGCGATGCCCGTATAAAGGATATGCAAAAAAAAAAAATTAAAAAAAATAAAAAAGTTTGCCGTTGCTTTCTGAACGAGGAGTTAACGATTAAGTCCAACTGACAGGTGTAAGAAATAACCCCACTGCCCCGTCATCAGCGAACCAGAAGTTAAAAAAAAATTGTGTTGCGTATCCCTTACGGGACGTTGCAGTCAACACCAGCATTTTCAGCTGCTGTTGATGTACTAGGCAAGTAGTTACGTTCAGTAGTTTGCCATTGCTTTCTGAACGACAGGCCCCTATACCTTTTTCGAAAAAACCAGCATCACCGTGTTTCGAACCCGGGTATCCATCCATCCATCATGTGCCATGCCGGTAAGCGTGGGCGGTCATGTTCTGCCATCTCACTCGATCACCAGAGTCGTGGATCAGCTCCGTGTTTCTGTCTCGACCCGGGTATACGGGCTCACAAACCGCGTTCGCAAGCCCTTAGCCACAGAGACCATCAATATTACCCTTTCGGTCACGCTGACCTCTTTTACAAACACAGAACTAAAATATGTAATTGTACACCTTTATTGTTGCCTGGCCGTTTCGCCTTCTCCTCCCACGCGCGTTTTCAATTTCCGCGAATGTGATGTGTGTTTACAAATACTGAACTAAAATATATAATAGTTCACCTTTAATATTGCCTGGCTGTTTCTCCTTCCCCTCCCTCGCACGTTTTCAATTTCCGTGAATGTGTTTAACCTTTAATTACGTGGACTCAACTCCATTTGACCCACCGCCCCAATCACGCAACAGCGGGTCGGCAGAATCATGGCCAGGGGTCAGAGATCAAACCGCGTGCACCGACCGTGAAAAGAAAGCTGGAAATTAACAAAGTCAACTACAACAGGATTGGGAAACACGGACAATTGAACAGAGGTGACCCAGGGGTTAAGCCCGGAGCGTCCAAGTGAGAAGGTGTGTGATTGAACCCCAGGGACAGCACTAATCGTGGATCAATAGTTTGGAGTGGAGTTGGCTGGTTGGCGTGAATCCTGTCTGTTGTGTGATTTTGTCAGAGAAAACACATATCAATTATACGAGAGGTCTTCAAATGAAAACCTTAAGTGTGTGATAGAAATTACAATAACCATGCTATTGTCTTGTAAACTGTCAATATTGTTAATGATGTCAAGAATTTTTAGCACATGACATCACGGTGCAGACGAACGGGATGATGTCATAAGGATAGTTTACAAATTGCCGCCCCACTTTTGACATGTACAAAAGAGGAGCAACGTTCTGTTATCCGTTTTTTTTTAAAAAATCTGTGAAAGAGTGAAACCTATAGAATTTTCATCGGCGAAGATTCAGTATTATGATGCATGCCTGTCAGTCCAAAAATGTTTTGCATATCCTTTACAGGACATCGCTGTCAACATCAGCATCTATCAGCTGATTGTTAATTTCTTGGCAAGATTACGTGCAGTAGTTTGCCATTGCTTTCTGAGCGGCCAGCTCACATACCCCGTAAGTTACCGACGCGATTCGAACTACTGCTGATTCTCACCGTCGTCACGTTACTTACGAGAGTATACGAGATTAAGGAGAAAGGTCGCTAACCTCTAGGCCAGGAAACCGGCTCTGTCAGTCCAGCAAGTGTATAATTGGAGTAGGAAGTTTCAAGACGGCATGACTTCTGTGAAAGACTGTTCACGACCGGGTCAGTGACACCGAGTTTGTGACCCCAGAATGGTTACACACGTGACCAAAAAAAAAAAAAACACCATTTATTCTATAGGATTTCCAAGCAATTTATCGGCGCTGGGGATCTTGCCTTGAACGCAATGGTGACTGCATCTAAAAATGATTCATTTGTTCTTAATTTTTCAGAATATTCTCTCTCTCTCTCTCTCTCTCTCTCTCTCTCTCTCTCTCTCTCTCTCTCTCTCTCTCTCACAAACACACACACACACACGAAAGCACGCACGCACGCGTGCACACATACACACACAACATTATGTACAGTTTTCATTTGAAGCCTCCCTCGTAACTTTTCCTGGATTGCTTGTATGGGCTCGTGTGCTCACTTTAGTGTAGTCACGAGCACAATCTCTATCTAGACAAGTGAGCATGGCCGAATGGATAAGAGCACACACTCGTAAACTTCTGGGGTTATGATGCCGAGGTAGCGGGTTCAACCCCTGTAGCGGTCAGCTGGACTAAAATGTTGACTTCTCATCCTCGAGTTAGGGACGTAAATTATCAGTACCTCACAAGTCGAAATGGGTTTTGCTGATGGCGAAGGACACTGGTAAAAAGGAAAGCTAATCCATACGCGCTGTTCTCCGTGGCTAAGGACTTACGGACGCGATTTGTAAGCCCGCTAACCTGCGTTCCAAACATAGCCGCAACCGATTTGGGAGCAGACCGTGTTGCGCTGGGTTTTAATGTGTTGGTATGGGAGCCGGTCGTTCAGAAAGCAATGGCAAACTCAGGGGCGTCACTAGCGGGGTGCGGGGGTGCGGGCCGCACCGGGTGACACCATCAAGGGGTGACACCAAAATAAAAAAATTGCAAATTTGACAAAGCAGACATAGCTCTGTCTAGTCGGGTTTCATAACCGTTCATTGTTAAATACATGAGCAGGCACAGGGTGCCACCATGCAGAGCGTCTGGTGCTTAAATGAATAAGACTCAGAGCTCAGAGCTGCTCGGAGCCTCGGAGTCGGAGTAGAATCGTGGGTCATTTGCAAACGCGCCAATTAATGACGTGTGGAGTCACGTGGTTGCAGAAAATGACAGACGCTTGTTTACAGGTTCGTTTTTTATGTAAATAATTATTTGTTCGAAATTTTATAATTTTATCAATATCACTAAAATATAAATATTGTAAAGTACATTAATTAGGACAGGGCATAAATTTTAAAGGAGAAAAACAGCGGCAGGCTTCCACTTAAAAAAGTTAGTATTACTATACTATAGTATACTAGTAGTTTACTACTACAATAAATTAATAATTACGACATACACACGTTTTTCTATCTGTCTGAAAAATATATATTTTAATTTTTTAATTTAATTTTTTAATTAAAAAGATGTAAATAGAAAAATAAATAACGGTTGTGTAATTTTTAGAACCAACGAGTCACTGTTGAGACTGCCACACGCAGATCCCCCCAATAATTGATGCGGTTACTGACATTCGCCAGCAATTCGCAATATAAAATAATAAAATATATGTCATGAAATGACAGTCGTGCATTGGCGACAAAACTTCCTGATAAGAGTTAACTACTCAAACTTGTTACAATGAAATAAAAAAGTTGTAACTTCCATGGACAATATTTAAAAAAATTTAATATTTTGTATGACAAGTTTTCTTTTTTAGACGGTTCTTTTTAGTGTACATAATCATTTTTTAATTACATTTTAATTAAAACAACGCAATTTAACCTAAATAACTATATTTATTAAATTATGAATAAATCATAAATGTTTGGATTATAATTATTTATACAGATTTTATATATTTATATTATATCTTTTTGTTTAGTTGTATATTTTTAAGTCCCTAATTTATTATAGATTTATTATTTTAGAATATTCCACCATGCCACATGGAGTGCACAAATCAAAGAGGCCTAGTGGATGCGAGCAGCGAAAAGCAAAGAAGAAAAGATGTGAATCACTAAAATCACTACCTGGATTCATGCTTCAATATGTCAAGAGACCAAGTGATGGACAAGGTTCATCAAAAGACGTTCTTCCTCAATCTTCTTGACAAACTCTTGACAAAGTAGTGACCAAGTTAGAGGGATTAAGACTTTTTCTGCAGGAGAAGCGCAGTCACTTAGTGGAGCATGCAATTGAACAGGCACTTTTAAAAGCAGACCAATTTGGAATAACAGTAGAGAGAAGATTAAGGTTCAAGAAGAGAATGGCAGGGGAACAACTCAGAGATGCTGGACTCACTATGCAAGAAGAAAACAATAGGGCGATGCTGGAATGTATTGATCGTTTTCATTCTGAACTCCAGACCAGATCAACAACGATCAAGGAAGTAGCAAATATGTTTGAGGCTGTTCAAGCCAAGAGTCTTCTATCAGCAACTGAAGAAGAGTTGCTGGTGTCAGTTCCAAAATTGACCACTTTCTATGATGAGCTATCCGAAGTAGAGCTTTTAAAAGAAATACCAAGGCTGAGAAGACACCTGAAGGCAGCAGATATTGATATCCACAAAGCCAAAGACTGGTCAATATTTGATATTTTAAAATTCATAGTTGACTGGGATTTCCTTGAATCTCTCCCAATACTCTCACTAATCCTACAACTATTTCTTACGATCTGTGTGTCTGTGGCTTCATGTGAGAGGAGCTTTTCAAAACTGAAACTTATACAGAACTATTTGCGATCAACCATGGGACAGTCAAGACTTTCTGATCTGGCTATATTATCAATTGAAAGTGATATGGTGAAAGATATTGATTTTGATGATGTGATTGACAGGTTTGCAGCTTTGAAGACCAGGATGGGAAACTTTTAATTTTAAATAACAGAAATTTTAATGTTAAATAACAAAAATTTAACTTTGTCCGAGTTTGTCGAAGTTCTTTATTTATGTTTTACCTGAAGTATTGAAGTTGTATTGTTCAATTTGTTTTCTTTCTTATGTCCTTATTAACTTTTTGACTTATTTTACAAACATTACTATATGCGATTATATATGGTACAGGAACACTCGGAAGAAGACCATGGTGAAAGTCTAGAGGGGTGACACCAAGAGTTTACCGCACTGGGTGACACCAACCCCAGTGACGCCACTGGGCAAACTATTGAACTTAAACTTACCAAGAAATCAACAACAGCAGTAAAAAGCTGGTATAAACAGCGATGTCCTGTAAATAGGATATGAAAAAAAATGCACACGCAAAACTCAGTCCAGTGCAACCCGCAGTAGCTGCAACTACGCGGGCGAGTCAATAAGTAAGTCACACAGTTCTGTGGGATGGCAGGTAAATGTACTTAGTGTTTTCTACAGGTGTTATTGGGAGACAGCAACATCGAATTTTATATTCCAGTTCGTCAGGTGGCCCTAGGTGTCTCATGCGCATGCGCAGCGCATAAACACAATGGCTTATGTACTTACGGAGTGTACAACCAAAGAGCAACGTGCTGTTGTTCGTTTTTGTGGGCAAAAGGAAATGTTTCCTGTTTATGCTAACAAATGTTTGTCCCGTAAAGCGGTGCATAGCTGGGTAGAAAAAAAATTCTCAAGGACTCTCTAAAATTGTTGATAAAATCCGATCTGGGAAGGTTATGCTTACAGTGTTCTGGGATTGTCAAGGCTTACTTTCAACCAGTTTCAAGAAGAAATGTGGCAATGTGAAATCTAAATCGTACTGTGAGGTTCTATCGATGCTTCATGATGCAATTCGAAGACAATGTCCAGGTCTGCTGACTAGAGGAGTGTTGCTTCTTCATGACAATGCCAGACCACATACGGCTCGATTAACTCAGGAGAAAATTAACCAACTAAGGTGGGAAGATCTGGAACATCCACCTTACAGCCCCGACTTAGCCCCTAGCGATCTCTACCTTTTTGGTCCACTGAAAACCCACCTAGGCGGGAGACATTTCGCGAATGACGCTGAAGTTGAATGTGAAGTTAAAACGTGGTTTACAAAACAGAGCACGCAGTTTTATGTAGCCGGTTTCGGAGGACTGATAAAACGATGGAATAAGTGCATTAATGTTGGTGGAAATTATGTTGAGAAATAAAGGGACAGTGTATGTTTAATATAAACTGGTTTCAATTTGTTATCCTATTTAGTTATTTTTCTACAGCTATTTGTGACTTGCTTATTGACTTCCCTTCGTACTAGAAGTACAGGGTGTATTTTTAATGTGTGAAATAAGTGAGTGGATGGTTGGACAGGGAGTGAATTAATGGGTGAGTGGCTGGGGAGAGTGAAGGAAATGGTGGGTGCAATTAGTGGATGGAGTGAGTGGAGGGGGAAAGAGTCTGAAAGTGTCACAGAGCGCGCGCAGCAACGACCCCCAGGAACCTCCGAGTAAATTCCACTCGTGTACTGAACGATGTGGGCCGGAATCGAACTCACAACCTTCGGATAGCCAGGCATCCGACGTACGCACTTTGACACAGAGACATCCTCCAGTGACTTACGCCACCGTGGTCAATGACTGGGCCACCTGCCGGAAATCCACCGTTTGGTGAATTCATCACCTGTCCACTTCTGTCTGTATGTTTGGCCCACGTGTTGTACCAAGGTCAGGATTATGTTGCCAGACGATGTCGTCTATTAGCGAGGCCTGTGAGCCAAGCTTGACGTTTCGGATTTATCGTCTTCGTCGGAGAATATAAGGAGCTTAGCACAGATGTACTAGTTGTGAAGTGGATCTGACTGACTCGAGCTAGAGTGACATCTTGTGGGTAGCGGGGGTGGAAAGTGTGGAGTGAGTTAACTGGGTGCGAGGTTGGTTTATGTGGCTGTGTGAATGGCTGATTTGTGTGAAGGGATGGATGAGTGGGTGGTTTGTGTGGGTGTGTAAATGGGTGGAGTGAGTGGATGGTAGATGTGGATGTATGAATGGATGTTTTGTGTTGGTGTGTGAAGAGATAATTTGTGTGGGCGTGTGAATGGAGAGATTGTGTGGGGGTAAAAATGGATGGTTTGGGTGGGTGTGTAATTGGATGGTTTGTGTGGGGGTAAAAATGGATGGTTTTGGTGGGTGTGTAAATGGATGGATTGTGTCGGGGTAAAAATGGATGGTTTGGGTGGGTGTGTAAATGGATGGTTTGTGTGGGGGTGTTAATAGATGGTTTGTGTGGGGGTGTTAATGGATGTTTTGTGTGGGGGTGTTAATGGATGGTTTGTGTGGGGGGTTAATGGATGGTTTGTGTGGGGGTGTAAAGGATGGTCTGTGTGAGTTAGTGACTGGATGGTTTGTTTGGGTGTGTGAAGGGATGATTTGTGTGGGGGTGTGAATGAATGGTTTGTGTGGGTGTGTGAAGGGATGGTTTGTATGGGTATGTGAATGGATGGTTTGTGTGGGTGTGTGAAGTGATGGTTTGTGTGGGTGTGTGAAGGGATGGTTTGTGTGGGGGTGTGAATGAATGGTTTGTGTGGGTGTGTGAAGGGATGGTTTGTATGGGTGCGTGAATGGATGGTTTGTGTTGGTGTGTGAGTGGATGTTTGTGTGGATGTGTGCGTGGGTGGTTTTTGTGGATGTGTGAATGGATGGCTTGTGTGGGGGTGTAAATGGATGGTTTGTGTGGGTGTGTGAATGGATGGTTTGTGTAGGAGTATAAATGGATGGATTGTGTTAGTTTGTGAGTGGATGTTTGTGTTGTTGAGTGAGTGGATGTTTATGTCGGTGTGTGAATGGAATGTGTGTGTTTGGTGTGTGAATGGATGTTTGTCTGGATGTGTGCGTGTATGGTTTGTGTGGATGTATGAGTGGATGTTTGTGTGGTTGTGTGAATGGATGATATGTGTGGGTGTGTGAATGGATGGTTTGTGTGGGTGTGTGAATGGATAGCTTGTGTGTGTGTGTGCGCGTATGTGTGGAGTGAGTGGGTAGTATGGATGGTTTGTGTGGGTGTGTGTTTGGATGGAGTGAGCGGATGGTTTGTGTGGGTGTGTGAATGAATAGTTTATGTTGTTGTGGGAAAGGGATGGTTTGTGTAGGTGTGTGTATAGAAGAGTGAGTGGGTGGCTTGTGTGCTTGGAGTGGGTGGTTGGTTTGTGTGCAAATAGTGGGTGGATGGTATGTTCGTGTGTGTGAGTGGATGGTTATGTATTAATGGATGTTTTGTGTGAGTGTGTGTATGGATGGATTAGCGTGTGGATTAGCTGTCCTTATTATCGGCGTGATTTGCCATCAGGTGAACCCACTCCGACTTCAGAGGTACTTGTAATTTACGTCCCCAAGTAAAGGACAAGAAGTCAACATCTCAGTCCAACTGACCGGTGTAGGAGTTGAACCCGCTACCTCGGCATCAGCACACAGGAATTTTAATAGCGAGCATTCTTATCCATTCGGCCATGCTGGCCTCCTGATAAAATACTAATATGCCAGCATTTTTACAACTGGCTATATCAATCCCTGTCAGTTAATTTTATGTTCGCTTAGTTTTTGGTGGAGCTATGTTTCTTCCCGTGTGACTACTCTCTCCTGTCCGATCCATCTCTCACCCTCGACACGACAGGCTGGGGCGTCTGTCTCGACCACTGTGACCTGGGAAGCCTGTAGAAAGGTGGTGTGACCGGCAGAGTGTGAGCCGGGCGTGACCCCGCGAGTGTGAGTAGAGTGAGCGAGTCAAGGACGCTGGTGTATTCCTGTTGTTTTTCTGTTCTTTTCTCTCTATTCATAGCGGCTTTGCTCTCTGTGCTGGGTCTGTCTGTCTGTCTGTCTGTCTGTCTGTCTGTCTGTCTGTCTGTCTGTCCGTCTCTCCATTGTATCTCCCTGTCCACCCTTCTCTCTCTTTCTCAGCTGTATTCTATTTCTGCTTGTGTTCTCTCTATTTTTTATGTTCTTTCTATAGTTTATGTTCTCCATATTGTTTGTGTTCTCTCTATCGTCTGTGTTTTCTTTATTGTTTAAGTTCCCTCTATTGTTTATGTTCTTTCTATTGTTTGTGTTATCCATATTGTTTATGTTCTCCATATTTTTATGTTCTCTCTATTGTTTATGCCGGCTTCCTGGCATAGAGGTTAGCGACTTTTCTCCGTAATCTCGTATACTCTCGTAAGTAACGTGACGACGGTGAGAATCAACAATTGTTCGAATCGCGTCGGTAACTTACGGGGTATATGAGCCGGCCGCTCAGAAAGCAATGGCAAACTACTGAGCGTAATCTTGTCAAGAAATCGACAATCAGCTGAAAGATGATGATGTTGACAGCAATGTCATGTAAAGGATATACAAACAATTTTCTCTATTGTTTATGTTCTCTCTATTGTTTACGTTCTCTTTACTGTTTATATTTTCTCTGTTGTTTATGTTCTCTCTGTTGTTTATGTTCTCTATTTTGTTTGTGTTCTCTCTATTGTTTGCGTTTTCTTTATTGGTTATGTTCTCTGTCTTGTTTGTGTTCTCCATATTGTTTATTCTCCATATTGTTTAGTTAGTTAGTTAATCTCGGTTCCAACTTCACGGCAACGAGTCGTCCCAATTATGCTCCGTTCCTATGCCAGTGAATATCACACAAAACGCTCTTTACTGCCCTATGTGAACAATGGAATAAACAGGAGTGTCGGCAAGCCAACAGCCCGCACAGGTACACTGTGCATAATGCCGCCACCAGAATGCCAACACAAAAGTCCTCCACGAAAAATACAGTTCATCATCAATGGAATCGGCAGTCACCAGAAAGACTTCATTAACCCGGGTATTATCCTATATGGCTCGGTCTCTTTCCGCATGGTGACCCTCCGAAAGCGCTGCTCAAAGCACGAACTCCCTAGCTGCAGCGACGACTCCCAGGAGTCTGCTGGAACATGCACAAATGACCGAAAAGGCAAACCAGTCAATCCAGCAACAGTCGGCCACCATCGTTCCGAACACTACACGTTCACGCTACAAACAACCGCGGACATATGTAAAAGCACTCCACGCGAAATTCACAGCTCACACTGTCGCGCTACGCACTCAATCAGTAGCAGGGCGACGGAACCATGCACTACCAGTCCAACATGAGGAAAATACAAATGCAAACCGTAGCCACAAGCGTAAACACTCCAGGGATCGTAACGGTTTAAATGCCTATCCGCCACGTTGGGGACCGGAAGTTCCAATAGACTAAAGACTAAGTCTCAGCCTAAGCCTCCTTAGTCGCCTCTTACGACATGCATGGAAGGCAACAGTGTTACCATTCTTCGCTTCCGTTATGGGCCCCGTCAACGCACGGGCGTCTGCATATTGTTTATGTTCTCTCTATTGTTTATGTTCTCTCTATTGTTTATATTCTCTCTTTTGTTTATGGTCTCTATCTTATTTGTGTTGTTCATATAGTTTATTCTCCATATTATTATGTTCTCTCTATTTTGTTTGTGTTGTCCATATTGTTTATTATCTATATTGTTTATATTCTCTCTATTGTTTATTTTCTCTCTATTGTTGATGTTCTCTATTTTGTCTGTGCTCTCCATATTGTTTATTTTCTATATTGTTATGTTCTCTCTATTGTTTATGTTCTCTATTGTTTGTATTATCTGTATTGTTCATGTTTTCTACATTGCTAATGTTCTTTCAATTGGTTGTGTTCACTCTATTATTTGTGCCCTCTCTATATTGTTTATGTTCTCTCCATAGTTTATGTTGTCTATATTGTTTATGTTCTCTCTACAAATTGTATTCTCTGTATTGTTTCTACTTTACATATTATTTATATTCTCTCTTGGTGCGCATATAATGTGGAAGTACAACCTCGTGAGGCAATGTCTTTAGCCTGTTGTATTGCCGGTAATTGTTGGTGCGTACGGTGCGTGTGTGCGTGAGTATGTGAGTGAGTATGCGTGAGTGTACGTGTATGTGTGTGCGTGTGTGTGAGTTTTAAGAGGTGACGTTATCACCAGAAACAACCCGTAAATTCACACCGTTTCACTTGTCCTTTCCCACCCAATCATCACACTTATTTCACAATCCAGCCTCGGGCTTGACTCGCAGGAAAGTATGTCAAGGCTGAGAACAAGGTCACCGCTCGGCGGTAGGGACAGGAGTTGTTTGTTGTTGTCCTGATTAATTAAGTCCCACGCGGTGGCCAGCGTTTTTCTGGAGGTCACTTGTGATTGAGTTCTGCAAATCTGTCCACTTTTACTTCCTGCTTTCGGCGATGTCATTTATTTCTTTTGTTGTGATCGCTGGCTTTAAACTCAAGCGTAGTCCATACACGTACTCCTACTTCTGTTGCACTGGGCTGAGTTTGGCGTGTGGATTAGCTTTCCCTATGTTCAGTATTCCTCGCCATCAGGCGAAGCCACTCCGACTTCACAGCTACTTGTAATTTACGTCCTCAAGTCAAGGACGAGAAGTAAACATTTTAGTCTAACTGACCCACCCCCTCCCCCTCCCCCTCCCCGGGAAGGTTAACCCACAGAAGTTGGATGTGTTGGCCGAACGGCGCAATAACACAGCTCTATTGTAAACAGGTACAATGCAATTAGGTCCGAAAAAAAAATAAATCCGGATGAAAGCACAAGAAGAAGAAGAAGAAGAAGAAGAAGAAGAAGAAGAAGAAGAAGAAGAAGAAGAATAAGAAGAAGAAGAAGAAGAATAAGAAGAAGAAGCCTAACTGACCAGTATAAGGGGTTAACCCGCTACAATGGCATCAGCACACTGGATGTTTAAGAACGAGCGCTCTTACACATTCGGACAGTTTGATCTCCATCGATGAACTTATTTTGTGTCAAATATTTACCTTCAGTTCCCTCCACATCTCATTTCTCGCCGTCACTTTTTATCAGAATTGCCGAATTTTGTTTTCTTCCCCCGTCTCCTCTTAACCGAGGCCAGCGTGACAGAGGGGTTCGGCATGCTTAACGTTTCTCTTTTGACCACGGCCTAGTGGGTTCCTTCTGCACGTGGGTCAGTGGGTTCGTGCCGCTCGTGGGTCCGTGGTTCGTTCCTCATGTTGGTCAGTGGGTTCGTTTCGCAAGTGGGTCAATGTGTTCGCTTAGCACTTGGGTCAGTGGGTTCGTTTAGCACTTGGGTCAGTGAGTTCGTTTAACACTTGGGTCAGTAGGTTCGTTTAGCACGTGGGTCAGTGTGTTCGTTTCGCAAGTGGATCAGTGGGTCCGTTGCTCACGTGGGTCAGTGGGTTTCTCGTCCTTGACTTGGGAGGTTCCTCAGAAGTCGGAGAGGAAGGAGAAGCGATACCTCACGCAAAATCAAATTAGTATACTCTCCTGTGATAGCAACCATTTGTAGTAGAGAAAATAGTGTAACTTTTCACAGACGTGTGTACACTAGGCCAGAGTTCAAACCGAACGAGCGCAAACATACAATTATTGTCACAGTTCATCATCTGTTATGATGATGATGATGATGATGGTGATGATGATGATGATGATGATGGTGATGATGGTGATGGTTATGGTGATGATGATGGTGATGATGATGATGATGATGGTGATGATGATGATGATGGTGATGGTGATGATGATGATGGTGATGATGATGGTGATGGTTATGGTGGTGATGATGATGATGATGATGATGATGATGGTTATGGTGATGATGATGATGGTGATGATGATGGTGATGGTTATGGTTATGGTTATGATGATGGTGGTGATGATGATGATGATGATGGTGATGATGATGATGGTGATGGTTATGGTGATGATGATGGTGATGGTGATGATGATGATGATGATGGTGATGATGGTGATGATGATGGTGATGGTTATGGTGATGATGATGGTGATGATGATGATGGTTATGGTGATGATGATGATGATGGTTATGGTGATAATGATGATGATGATGATGGTTATGGTAATGATGATGATGATGATGATGATGATGATGATGATGATGATGATGATGGTGGTGGTGATGATGATGGTGATGATGGTGATGATGATGATGGTGATGGTTATGGTGATGATGATGGTGATGATGGTGATGGTTATGGTGATGATGATGGTGATGATGATGATGATGGTGATGATGGTGATGGTGATGATGACGATGATGATGATGATGATGATGGTTATGGTGATAATGATTGTGATGATGATGGTGATTGTCAGAGCCTAGCAGCAACATCGTTACGGCGCCCGGCGGACAAGAGTTGTCGGCTGGCAAGTTTCTTACCTGACACGAGACCACGCTGCGACTGGACATCTGAACGGACGTGTGTGTCGAGAGCAAGGCGTTGTGTGAATCTCCGTGGTTGTGAGCTGAACGACTGATATTGTGAGCGTCAGACCTATGAGCTGTATTGTGGTAGTGAGTTGTTATATGTTGTACATTGCTGTAACTAATTGTTATGTATTTAATGTGGTAATAAATCCATAGAACTTGTTGCTGTGTCTTACGTCGAATTACGTTTGTACTTGTACTGTCTCACATGTGTTAGCCAACGAGCCTAATATAAGATCCTGACATGTGTGGACGTGGGTTGCTCGTCATTATTTAAGAACCTAATATATTTAGACGTGTGTTGTTCGTCTTTGTGATTTAAAACTATAATTCTTGTACTTGTAAAATTTGTCAAGGTTATAGTGATGTACATGTGATCGGAAAAGTCTCAGTGTGATCCATTACTACATTGTCTAAATATGTTTAGAATCATTAGTAAATGTACAGTACATATTGTTTGAGCCTGTAAACGTGTTAAACATTTGTGATTTGTTAAACTTGTCACCGTTCGACCTTGTCAACCTTGTGATTTTGCCGCCATTTTGACCTTGTCGCCATCTTGTAAACTTGATGTCTTTGTCCTTACTGAATGTCATCTTGATGTAAGTGATGTGTCATCAATGTTATTGAGTGTTCAAATACAGATAGATTGTTTTTGTGTATTGAGTTTGTGGAACGCAAAGAGTTTTGGAAAGAGTGTAACTTCTGTTGAAAGAAACACTGTTGACGACAAATTTACGACATACAATTATACTCAACGCCACTCAAACCGAATCAACACTTAGTGACTTACAGGCACACACCAACAAACACACGCTAACTTATTTCTCTCCAAAAACAAAGCAGGTTTTTGCGTACCATCCATAACCCTGCCGTAGAGGTCATTAGTGGTTCTGAAGTACGACCTTACAGTTTTTCTAGCCCGATTGCCCAACCATTCGTCATCATATCCAAGGGCACTTGAGTATATTTTTCTTTACTTTAACTTTACGTATGCATTAGTGGGCACGCATCGTATAGTCAAATCAAGTGTAAGTTGTTTTTCTACTAACCAATTATAATATATTTTGTGTGGTTGATTGTCATCGACATATTTTCTCCATCATGTCGTCATTGTTTGATTTCATCGATATGGGTTTAAAATTAAAGTTAGAAGGTGATGAATTAACACAATGGAGTGAGAAGAAATACGCTGAATACTGTGAACGCGAAGATAGAGCAGCTGAAAGAGCTCTAAAACAGGCAGAGATTGAAAAAGCTGCCAAGCAAATAGAGGCTGAAACAGCATTAAAGCATGCCGAAGTAGAAATGGCTGCAAAGACAAAGCAAGCTGAGATAGACAGTGAACTTAAGAAAGCAGAAATAGCGGCTCAGAGCAAAAGGGAAGAACTTGAACTACAGTTGAAAATGAAACAACTGGACACTGAGACTGCAATGAATAAAGAGTCAAAGAAATCTGAAAGACTGGAAAAAGAAAACCAGTATAAGAAGTACCAAGGTATCGTTCGTAACTATACCTCGGGTGACTGCATAGCAGCCTTTACCCAAAATTTTGAGACTTTAATGGAACATTATCAAGTTCCACTTTCGGAATGGAATATTTTGTATATGAGGAGTCTATCTGGGGAACCTCTGAAAGTTATTGAAACCATCCCCAAAGACCTCAGGAAAGAGTACCATTACATTAAATCTAAAATAATGGCACATTTTATGTTAGATGAAGCAGGGTACAGAGAACAATTCAGTAAACTGAGCCCAAAGTCAACTCAAACGTTCTCTGACTACCTCTGTTTAGTCCGAGACATTTTCAGCAAATGGACTTCATCAGCCAAAATTAACAAAAATTATGATAAATTAGAAGATCTCATTATTCGAGATAAGGTTATTTCTTCTATCCCAACATCTTTTTCTAAGTTCTTGCAAGAGAATGAATGCACATGTGTGGAAGAAATGGAAAGACGTGGGTCGGCCTATTATACGGCAAATAAACAATGTTTTGCCACTGAAGCTACTGACAGTAACTGGGTAGCAGCTGCCAACTATGAGAAAAACTATAGTAGGCAAAAACCAAACAGGCCTACCTCTGAAAAGTTTAGACATTGTGTTCATTGTAAAATGTCTCATTATTTGAACGATATGTGCGATAAAAACCCAGGGTACCAAACATACTTGCAAAATATGGTAAACAGACAAGACAGAGAACGTAAATCGTTCAAAAGCTTACGAAAATGTTTTCTCTGCAAGGCATACGGTCACCATCGCATGGATTGTAAAGGCAGGCATATGACCAACAAAGCCAATGCCGCCTTGTTCGATAGTTCAGCGTCAGAAGACGAAAATACAGAAAAACATCCTGTACATGCAGCACAGGCTTGTGACGTATTTAGTTCCAACACATGCACTGTCTGTAATACCTTCTTTGAAAATGGTATCTTAACATGCGGGCACGCCATCCCTATTGCTAATGAGGAAGGTAACTTAGTAATAGACTCAAAAGGCAAGTTAGACATCTATCACGGGTACGTTAATGGCAAGTCTGCTACAGTACTTCGCGACACCGGGAGTACACTTATTGGCCTGAAAACAACATTCATAACACCTACAGACTACACTGGTAGACACATCACATGTAGAACATTTTCAGGCAATATTGAAAAATATCCATTAGCTTGGGCATACATCGAAACACCATTCCTCACCGGAAAAGTAAAAGTCGCAGCACTTACAAACCCAGTGTGCGATATAATCATCGGGAATTTACCGGAAGTGAATGACAAACATCATAACCATGACATAACATCACTATGTATTAATGATAACACATCACCACCAAATGTCATTGAAAATGTCATATCACCAGTTGAATGTATGTTAGCTAATGCAGCACTAAGTTCTCATCACATCATTGACGATATCATTCCATCATCATCTGATGTCATTGAGTGTGTGAACGCAGTAACAAGAGCTACTGCTAGAGTGCAAGATGATAGTAACCAAACTGAGGCTATTCAAATACTTAGCCCAGAAGTACCACCTAGTGACTCGATGAAGGAAACATTCATAACAGCTCAAAAAGCTGATCCTTCACTGTCAAAGTATTTTGACCTGATCGGCAAAAAGCCAAGAGTAACGAAAAATGCTAAATGGCATTTTGCTTTATACAATAATGTACTCACCAGGTACTACACCAAAGGTGACGTTACAACAAAGCAAACTGTGTTACCAACCACTTATCGCAAGCAAGCTTTACATCTTGCTCACGATATACCTTTTGCAGGTCATATGGCATATGTTAAAACCAGGTCAAGACTATTGACACAGTTTCATTGGCCAAAATTCTGTAATGACATAAAAACATATTGCAGAAGTTGTGATACATGCCAGAAACTGGTAAAGAAAGGTAAACACCCACAGGCAAAGTTACAAGTCACTGACTTAGCCAGTCGACCTTTTGAAAAATTATCAGTTGACATTGTGGGCCCTCTTAGTCATACAACTACTAGAGGGAATAAATATATACTAACAATTATTGATCAATGTAGTCGCTGGCCAGAAGCGATTCCGTTAAAGAACATTACTGCCAACGATATCATGGAAGTGTTCTTCCATATTTTCTCCAGAATTGGGTTTCCAGATACGATCCAGTCTGATAGAGGCACTCAATTTATCGCCGCATCCACTCAAGCTTTCACTAAAATGTTAGGAGTGAAGCAAGTCTTCAATAGCCCCTATCATCCTCACTCGAGCGGGATAATAGAAAAGCTTAATGGGGATCTGAAGCACATGCTAGCCAAAGTAACTCAAGATCACCCCAATAACTGGGATCTATACTTACCAGCTGTCCTTTTTGCTTATCGCGAGGTACCACATTCTAGTACCGGTTTCTCTCCTTTTGAACTCATCTATGGTGCCAAACCACGCGGCCCATTAACAATTTATCGCCAAATGTTAACTGAGTCCACTCCAGTATTGAAACCCATATCATCATTTGTGTATGTAACATCATTGCGTGAAAGGATAATGAAATCATGTGAAATTGCTAAAAGTGCACTAAAACTATCTGGTGCTACTTACAGACAATACGCAGACAAAGGTAACAGGACTATAACATTGACAGCTGGACAGGACGTCTTACTACTACTACCTAGTGACAGACAGCTACTGACAGATTCTTGGCAGGGACCTTTTAAAGTGACAAGACAAATCTCTCCTGTTGACTACGAAATCCTGATAAAAGACAAACACAAAATATTTCACATCAATATGCTAAGACCATACTTCAACAGAGACAACGAACAAGACGATACGACAGCTTGCACCGTGATAATAGATCACGAAGATGACGATTCTAGCGACGAGATTCCAACACCTACATTAGACACGACAAACTGCTTGAAGGAGATCAAGATCAATCCAAACCTAAGTCAAGCAGAGACAAACAGTTGCAAACAGTTGATACAAGAGTACAACACCATCTTTTCAGACAACCCAGGACAAACAGAGTTAGTACAGCATCACATCACACTCACATCAAACACACCCATAAGATGCAGACCATACACCATACCATTACATTACAAGGAACAACTACATCAGGAAATCATCAGCTTAGAAAAAAACAACATCATCAGACGATCCCTATCAGACTTCTCTTCACCCATGGTCATTGTACGGAAAAAGGACAACACAATACGACTTTGCATAGATTACAGAAAACTGAACAAAATAACTGTTTTAGACCTTGAACCAATGGCAAATACGGACGATCTTCTGACAGAACTGACTGACGCTAAGTTCTTCACGACCCTTGACATGGCTAAAGGTTACTGGCAGATTGCTGTACATGAAGACAGCAGACATCTAACAGCTTTCGCCACGCCGTGGGGACTGTACGAATGGTGCAAACTTCCATTTGGGCTAGTCAATGCCCCAGCCACATTTGTACGCATGACACGACTCCTCCTATCTGACATCCCTAACATAGTTTCCTATATTGACGACATCTGTGTCCATACAGAGACAATGACGGAACATATAAAGATACTGGAAAAGACACTAGAACGTATCAGACAGCACGGACTGACAGTGAAGCCTTCAAAGGTGAGCATGGCTTACCAAGAGATATCATTTTTGGGGTACAGAATATCCAATGGCTTTGTCATGACAGACAACAAAATTGTCTCGAAAATTCTAAAACTGTCACTTCCAACAAATAAGAAACAAGTCCGCAGTTTGCTGGGACTTATTAATTATTACAGAAACTTTATTCCTGATTTTTCAGAGCTAACGGAGGTTTTTTCTAATTTACTAACCAAGAATAAACCCGAAAAAGTTGTAAACGATGAATGCCTACGAAATGCATTTGATAAAGTTTTGGCACATTTTTCTGATAAGAATACACCTAATCTCATCCTTAAATTGCCCAACATTCGTTTACCTTTCAGATTGAGAACAGATGCTAGCTCCATTGCGATCGGTGCAGTCCTTTTGCAGGAATACAACGACATCTTGCATCCCGTCTGTTTTCTATCAAGAAAACTAAGACCCCGAGAGCGGGCCTGGTCCATTCCGCAATTGGAGGCATTGGCCTTAGTAGAAAGTGTCACAAAGCTGTCCAAATATCTTCTAGGACGTCACTTTATCATCGAAACTGACAACAGTCCATTAAGGTATATCAATTCTGCAGTACCATCAAATAACATGATTGCTCGCTGGTCCTTAAAGCTTCAGAATTTCAGTTTTGAAGTTCGCCATATTCCCGGCAGAATGAATACAATCGCCGACCTTTTGTCCCGTTGTCCGACAGACCCAGTAAGCAATGTCTGAGTGCACTGTGTAATATTACACTCAGCCCAACACAGCCACCAATGTGTGAATTTTTCCAGTCACCTACTGTGTAAGGTCTATAAGTAAAGTTGTGATACGGTTTAAAAACCGACATGTATAATATTCTTATTTTAATCAATTTATGTCTTATGTAATGAGTGTAGTATAATTGTTTAGTGTGTGTTAGAATGAGAACAATATTAATTGTAGATAGACACCAACAACAATGTCACATACGCTTATCCATTTACCATAAGCGAACTTTACCATGGTGACATTTGTGGGTGATTTTTTTCACCGTGATATTTTAACATGAGCAAATGTGGACTGAACATAGACTCCTACATCACCTCTACAGCGAATGTGATCCAAATTGTTCGACGTGTGAACACATCGGAAATAAGAACATTCCATCATAATCCGTTGTCATACTATAACATCAGACACGAACTGTGAGAACATTTTACTATCCGTTCCGAAATAAAACCGGATCATTTGTATTCAGAAAATGTAACATCAACCAAATTTTTCGTTTCGTGTGCATTTCCGGTGTAGTTTAAAAAGTATAACTTAATTAGCAGACTATGTACAAATTTCCAAAAATTTATGACACTTGTAAAATCCTTTCGAATCTATAAAATATAATATACAAATTGTCTACTTATTTATTTTGATTACTGTAATCTTAGAATCATATCTTGATTAATGTATTCATATTATCGACTTTTTCTCGTTAATATGAAGAAACGTCAAGCAATGACGCTAAGAAATTAAATAATGATTGTAATGTATGGAATTTCTTAAATGTCAAAATTACTTCCCTTGCATTTGTGAATTACATCAAGGGCCATAATTTGAAACATATTCATTAATGTATATTGTATAGATAGACATTTTGTTGCTCAAATGTTTGGCACAGCAGGTAGGCTTCCACCAAGCATGTCATAGTGCTGCCAACATTGCAAACCAACATAAGAGCTCCTGACCAAATGAGGGCAGAGTTTAAGTGTTTAATACGACTAATACAAAGCCGTATTTCAGTCTGGCCTAGATGGTTGTTGCAAAACAATCATATTATTACGTTTTTTTCAAAATGGCTGCGAGGTAGATGCGTGAAGCTGGAACTACTGATCTGACTGGGTATTATTGCAATGAAGGTAACCAGGCATCAGGGGGATGAAACCTGAATTGTGTTAAAAAATTGTACTTCATTTGTCATTTCAATGCAACTTACATTTTTTTTGTATATATTTCTATGCCTTATATGTATTTTCATGCATACCACTGGGAAAGAGTAGTCTCTGACATGAAATTAACACTACCCCAGTATATACATACATCATGAATGAAAGATGGCATCTTTCATTGAAGTACCCGGGGAGAATGTCAGAGCCTAGCAGCAACATCGTTACGGCGCCCGGCGGACAAGAGTTGTCGGCTGGCAAGTTTCTTACCTGACACGAGACCACGCTGCGACTGGACATCTGAACGGACGTGTGTGTCGAGAGCAAGGCGTTGTGTGAATCTCCGTGGTTGTGAGCTGAACGACTGATATTGTGAGCGTCAGACCTATGAGCTGTATTGTGGTAGTGAGTTGTTATATGTTGTACATTGCTGTAACTAATTGTTATGTATTTAATGTGGTAATAAATCCATAGAACTTGTTGCTGTGTCTTACGTCGAATTACGTTTGTACTTGTACTGTCTCACATGTGTTAGCCAACGAGCCTAATATAAGATCCTGACAGTGATGATGATGATGGTGATGGTTATGGTGATGATGATGGTGATGATGGTGATGATGATGGTGATGGTTATGGTGATGATGATGGTGATGATGATGATGATGATGATGATGATGGTGATGATGATGATGATGATGATGGTGATGGTTATGGTGATGATGATGGTGATGATGGTGATGATGATGGTGATGGTTATGGTGATGATGATGGTGATGATGATGATGATGATGATGATGATGATGGTGATGATGATGATGATGGTGATGGTTATGGTGATGATGATGGTGATGATGATGGTGATGGTTATGGTGATGATGATGATGATGGTGATGATGATGATGATGATGATGGTGATGATGATGATGATGATGGTGATGATGGTGATGATGATGATGATGATGGTGATGGTTATGGTAATGATGATGATGATGGTGATGGTTATGGTGGTGATGATGATGATGGTGATGGTTATGGTGATGATGATGGTGATGATGGTGATGATGATGTTGATGGTTATGGTGATGATGATGGTGACGATGATGATGATGATGATGATGGTGATGGTTATGTTGATGATGATGATGATGATGATAATGATGATGATGATGGTGATGGTTATGGTGGTGATGGTGGTGGTGCTGATGATGATGATGATGCTGATGGTGCTGGTTCTGATGATGATGATGCTGATGATGATGGTGCTGCTGCTGGTGATGCTGATGGTGCTGCTGCTGATGCTGCTGGTGATAATGATGCTGATGATGGTGCTGGTTATGGTGCTGCTGCTGATGCTGCTGGTGCTGGTTCTGGTGCTGATGCTGGTGCTGCTGGTGATGGTGATGGTTATGGTGATGCTGATGGTGCTGCTGCTGATGATGCTGATGGTGATGGTTATGTGATCTGATGATGATGGTGATGCTGATAATGATGATGATGATGGTGATGGTTATGGTGATGATGGTGGTGATGCTGATGATGATGCTGATGGTGATGATGATGATGATGATGATGATGATGCTGATGATGATGATGATGATGATGAGATGATGATGATTATGGTGATGATGATGATGATGATGATGTTGATGGTTATGATGATGATGATGATGATGATGATGATGATGATGATGATGATGATGATGATGATGATGATGATGATGGTGATGGTTATGGTGATGATGATGGTGATGATGGTGATGATGATGGTGATGGTTTATGGTGATGATGGTGATGATGATGATGATGATGATGATGATGATGATGATGATGATGATGGTTATGTTGATGATGATGATGATGATAATGATGATGATGATGGTGATGGTTATGGTGATGATGGTGGTGGTGATGATGATGCTGATGCTGCTGCTGATGATGATGATGATGATGCTGATGATGATGCTGATGATGATGATGATGATGATGATGATGCTGATGGTGGTGGTGTGGTTGTTGTGGTAGTGGTGATGATTATCATGATGATGATGATGATGATGATGATGATGATGATGATGATGATGATGATGATGATGAATGATGCTGGTCGTGATGATGATTATGATGATGATGCTGATGCTGCTGATATTGTTGTTGTTGGTGTTGATAATAATAATGATGATGCTGACTTTGCTGATGTTGATGATGATAACAATGACAGCCCGGAGATCAGTGTGGCCGAATGAATAAGAGCGCTCATTCTTTAACATCCGGTGTGCTGATGTCAAGGTAGCGGGTTCAACCCGTACACCGGTCAGTTGGACTAAAATGTTGAATTCTGGTCCTTGATTTGGGGCGCGTAAATTACAAATACCACAGAAGTCGGAGTGGGTTCGTCTGATGGCAAGGGACACAGGTAATAGGGAAAGCTAATGCACACGCACAAATCCATCCAATGCTCTACTAGAGGTAGTAGCGCTTGTATTGGCTACACTTGAGTTCAAATGGAGCGGATATTTGTTAAATGACAATGATCATGACAACCATGATGATGTAGATGCTAGTGATGACCATGATGAGCAAGAAAGCCAACAACAACAACAGCAACAACAACAACAACGATAACGATAACAACAACAACAACAACAACAACAACAACAACAACGATACAACACAACAATTACAACTAGCCCTGGACCATCATTTCTAAAGGAGTGGAGCGGAGGGGAGGGGAGAAGGAGAGAGACGAGAAACAAGGGAAGGATTATCCTCCCCGCCACAATCCCCTTCCCCTCCCCCACCCCCAACCCCAAACACCCTCTCACTTCCAATCTCCGCCACATGTAAGCACCCACTTGAAACGAGACAGTCTGATCTTCAGACCACACCGTGGCACCATAACCTTCCCGAATTCCAGGAACGCCTGCTGAATAAATCCTGTTTAATATGAATTTCCTGCCAAACTTTCTCCCCTCATCCGTTTTCGTTGTTGTTTTTGTTGTTGTAGCTGGATGGAAGACTTGTATTTGCAATTGTGTATTCATTCATAGAGCAGTCGCCAACATGGTAACACAGACAGGGTGACAACCCGAGGTCAGGCTTAACTGAAACGGTTGTGAAAGATAATATATCGCCACATATGACCACCCATTTGGACAGATAGACGATATATCCATTCCAGGGTTCTCTGTTATTTGTTTTGTTTCGTGGTATCTTCATTAATTGATTATGTGGTTGTTTCGGGATTTGAAATTTAAATATTGAGCACAACCCACTACTGGCAACGCCGATCGCATTCTGGTATGAACCTATGAAATTAATTACAATGCCCCGTGAGCGGAAATTCCCATTACAATACTTGTTCATTTCATTGTGCGCCATGTTTGGTCCAAGCCTACTTTTTGTTTATCAGTTAAGGGTGTCAATGTGTATTTTCTAACGGTGTGTGTGTGTGTGTGTGTGCGTGCGTGTGCGTGTTTTTTTTTTGGGGGGGGGGGGGGGGTGATGTGGATTCAAACTTTGCATTTCCACGCGGGGCATTCTGGGATCGTTGGACAGTTTATCAACAAATATGTTTATCATTAGCAGTTTGTTGATACAATTACTGGATAGTTTTATATCTTGGCTTCCTCCGAAGCCGGAGAGTATCTGCCTACATGGCGAGGAACCACCAGTCTGCACACCAATAAGTCAGACATGGGACAACGGATACTCACGCAAACCTCAGGTCCTGTATGATATCACACTGATGTTGGACAAAAGGATGTATTCATCCGACATACAGGACTTCACGCTGGAGATCACAGCCAGCGAACACAAGCAAGCAAGCAAGCATATCTTGGCTTGGAGGAACGCCAGTATCGGAAATGAATGGCAGTACACGAGACAGAAGGCAGTGGACAGCCGCTTCAACCCCACATGGCATCGGCTAGCAGAAGTAGAAGGAGGAGAAGGAGGAGGAGGAGGAGGAGGAGGAGGAGGAGGAGCAACAGCAGCAGCAGCAGCAGCAGATGGAGAAGACATGCTACAGAGTACAGAGAGACAACAATGTGCTATGCAAGGAAAGATAACACTCAAACATAAACTAGTGATATATTCTTATATATCGACTGCCTAAACATGTTCTACACGTGTTCAGCCAGAGTGCCACTGAGGGTATTTATCATCAAAGAAACTTCTCTATCTGCCGAGGGAGCCTGTAGCATATCGGCGTGACCCAAGTGCCGTGACATCACTTCAGTTAACCAATCACCAAAAACCTTTAAGTGTGTCAACAAAAACCATTAATCTTGGACAGGTTGTCAACAAATTATGTGGTGACCTTGGACAGTTTTAGATAAAAACCGTTTTAGTGCGAGCAGTTTTTCATAAAAAAAGCCGTTAGTTTTGTTGGTAGTTAGTAGGCAGATGCCGCGCTCCCTGGCGAAGAGATTAAGTACGCTGTTCGTAATGCCGTATACTCACGTACGAAACACAGCTGCGCGAGATTCGACAGCGGATCGCGTCTCGTTGGTTTCTTACGGAGGTATATGAACCGGTCGTTCAGAAAGCAAGACATCAACAACAGCTGAAAAATGCTGGTGTTGACTGCAATGTCCTATAAATAGCATATGCCAAAAAAGTAGGCATATAGGTAGGCAGGTAGGAATTGGTAGGCAGGAAGCTAGTAGGTAGGCAGGAGGTAGTTGGAAGGCAGGTAGGTTGTGGGTAGTTGGTAGGCTGTATGTAGTTGGTAGGCTGTGGGTAGTTGGTAGGCTGTAGGTAGTTGGTAGGCTGTAGGTAGTTTGTAGGCTGTAGGTAGTTGGTAGGCTGTAAGTAGTTGGTAGGCTGTAGGTAGGAGGTAGGCTGTAGGTAGGAGGTGGGATGAAGGTAGTTTGTAGACCGGTAAGTAGTATGTAGGCTGTAGGTAGGAAATAGGCTGCAGATAGTTTTGTAGTTGGTAGGCTGTAGGTCGAAGGCGGACTGAAGGTAGTTGGTAGGCTGTAGATACTTGATAGACAGGCGAGTAGTAGGTAGGCTGTAGGTAGTTGGTAGTGTCTAGGTAGGAGGTAGGCAGAAGGTAATTGGTATGGTGTAGGTAGGCTTTAGGTAGTAGGTAGTTGGTCGGCTGTAGGTAGGAGGGAGACTGAAGGTAGTTGGTTGACAGGCGGGTACTAGGTAGGCTGTAGGTTGTTTGGTAGTTGGTAATCTGTAGGTAGCTGGTAGTTGGTAGGCTGTAGGTAGGAGGTAGGCTGTAGGTAGGAGGTAGGCTGTAGGTAGGAGGTAGTCTGTAGGTAGCTGGTAGACAGGCCGGTAATAGGTAGGCTGTAAATAGGAGGTAGTATGAATGCATTAGCTAGTAGGTAGGCAGGTAGTTAATTGGTAGGTGAATAGTAGGTATTTAATTAGTAGGCAAGTATGTAATTGGTTGGCAGTCAGGTAGTCGGCAGGTAGGTGGTTGGCAGGTAAATAGCTAAATAGCAGGTACATATTTAGCTGTGAACGCAGGTACTCATTGTGCCTACACTTCCCAGTACGGACACCGGCTGACGCTGAGGTCCAGCAAAACCTGGATGGCACCACCAGGCCTGTTCATCGATTGTCGATGAGGGATAGCTCTTTAAGACAATCCAGCCAGAACTCACTCACCAGGCTACAGCGACCTGGCGGCTGCCCCTGACCTACTTCTTAATAGCGTCGAGGGATTGGGGGGGGGGGGGGGCGGGGTTGATGAAACAAGCCGTTTAACCGACAGACGGCGTGCGTTATGTGTCTTTGTTACTTTTTGTACGTGGTGGGAAAAATAAACAGATAAATAAAAATGAATTGATATGAAAATGCCAGGAAATCAAGCTTCTGCTGGCTTCCCATCTACAGCCCGTCTGTGTCACGTGACACTGTCGTCTGGGGTAGAGTAGTCAGACAAGCATTGTAACCTCCAGCGGGAGAACTATGTTAAGTCGTCTATTCCGGGGGGAAACGGTTCCATGGCTGAATTAAAACACAGACTGAATTGACACCACGATTTCTATGGCCGCGGTCATGTTAATTAAAGCGAACAGGTCATTTGTTGAAAGCAACCGCTGACTGTTGCTAGCGGCAACCAAGTGACAGGCGGCGAAGCTGGAATGCCCGTTTCATACACAAACGCATGCGCGTGCGCGCGCACTCACACACACACACACACACACACACACACACTCACTCACTCACACACTGTCCAACATCATAAGGGAAGAAATACAAACTAGAATCAATTCTAGAAATAAGATATACTATGCACTACAACATCTACTAAAATCAAAGGCGCTATCTCGTAACACCAAAATCACAATATACAAAACACTGATCAGACCAGTTGTGCTGTATAGCTCTGAAACCTGGAGTACAACGAAAGGAGACGAAGCCTTGCTACAAACCTTTGACAACAAAGTTTTAAGACGCATCTTTGGACCCATTAGGGATACACAAAGTGGAGAGTGGAAAAGAAGAAGTAAAAAAGACAACTTATGATCTGTTTAAGTCCCCGGTAATCACTGGTATCAGGAAGGCTAAATAGACTACAATGGCTGGGGCATATAGAAAGAATGGAAGATAATAGGGAAACAAAACTTGCTTACACTTAGGAAATAAATGACCGTAGACCCCGAGGTAGACCAAGAAGACGGTGGAGAGATAATATATATATACAGACCTACAAGCACTTGGAATCAACGACTGGCAAGAGAAGGTCCACCAGAGAGACGAATGGAGACGGATTGTATCTGCAGCAAAGAACCTCAATGGCTCGGAACGCTGAGGGAAGAAGAAGATTATTTTTTTTTCCGCATATACTTTACAGGACATCGCTGTCAGCACCAACATTTTCAGCTTCTGTTGATGTATTAGGCAAGATTACGCTCAGTAGTTTGCCATTGCTTTCTGAGCGACCGGCTCACATATCCCCTAAGTTACCAACGCGGCGAGAACCGCTACCGATTCCCGCGCAGGTTACGTTACTCACGAGAATATACGGGGTTACGGAGAAAGACGTTAACTCCTAGGCCTGGGAGACCGGCTGATTCATTCATTGCCTTCAGTAATTACTACGTCCCATCCATGACAACCTTATCTGATAACAATAATTCAGTGTGCTCATTTTACATTTTTTTTTTTTTAAACTCAAAAGATCAGTTGATTTAATGCACTAAATGAATTGGGAATGTGGGATTTAGAGCACAGGTAAAATATCCCCAGCATGAAATGTACACACCACCATGAACAACCCACGCAAACACGCTCTATTATAGTAGTGGTTCTCAACCGGTGGGGATCCCCCTCCCCCCTTCCCAGGGGGGAATTTTATGGTTTCCAGGGGGGAATTAAGATTATTTCAAGGTCGCGTTAATACAAGAGCCAATTACTTGATATTGTTTTTCCCCCCATACTTTACGGTTCTGTACTTCTCGCCCTTCTGAAATTCGTTTTATAATGTTAGTAGACCCGCCTGTTAGCAGACCACCGTCTGCATGAGGGGCTGGACGCAGTTAAGGGTCAGCGACTGATAAGAGGGAAATCATGGATGGCTCAGGTGGAGGATACGATCAGACAGATGTGCCCCTTGGAGAACAGTAGGCGAGGAGAGGAGTGGGTCAAAGTGCCAGCGGAGCAGTCAGACTTGTGCAGAGTTATAATCACATTAAGCTTGGAGTGCAGGGAGTGGCCAGCAGGGGCCACGGAAGTGGAAATCCAGCAACTAATTCAGGACAATGCTCACTCGAGTGATGTGATTATCTACACAGATGGTTCGGTGTCAAGAGGTGAGAGAAGTGGCTGGGGTTTCATAGCCAAAGCTAATGGTCGATGTTTGGGGCAGGAGAGCCTGGCATATGATACAACAACATTCAGCTTAAGAATGGAAGTGGAGGCAGTCACTGCGGCTCTCCGCTGGATGGAGAATACGACACACACACACATCGTGATTGTAACTGACTCAGAAAGCATGCTGACGAGGGTGAGGACGGGCAGACTTCGTGCGGAGTGGCTTGCTTCGCTTCGGAGGTCACGGGTGACAAGCATCGCCTGGATCTTTTCTCCGGGGCATGCCGGTGTGCTGGGAAATGAACAGGCGGATAGATTGGCTGGCTCTGCAGAACTTGGTGGAGTATTGATACATGACAAGGCAGACGTGGTTGCGGCCTTGTGGGAGCACGTGCACACCTCGGAGGAGCAAATGGATTACCATGGTCTGGCAAGAATGAGACAACGAGGAGTGACGAAGGGATCTGGCCGACGCTCAACGCTCAAAGGAAAGGCGAGACGGACTTATAATCAGATTGCTACTGGTACTATTAGTGTTGGAACTCTTCGCTGGCTGCTGAGGATGGGGACGGAGCACTTATGGGAATGCCCCGAATGCTGTGATGTCGATTCCTAAATAAATCAATCAATCAATCAACCTGCAAATCACGATTTATGTAGACGTCTAGACTTGTTCTAGTATGTGTTATTAAATTTTAGCTTCCATTTTTATGCATACTATGTAGAGACGGGGATGGGGGGATTTATAGGGAGGAAATACGAAAGGGGGGGGGGATGACATTCTGAACATATGGTGAAGGGGTGCATGGGCCAAAAAGGTTGAGAACCACTGCATTATAGAATCGACTATGCCATTGTTGCTATTGAGGAGAGCGTTCACAGCGTGGGCTTTGGAGACGTTTGCCTGGGACATGACCAGCTCAACGTCATTCTGTTCATCGGCCTTCTCATCGACCTCCTGTATGGGCTGGTACACTATGGGCTGGTACACTCTGCGCTGGTATACTGTGGGGCGGGACACTGTTGGTTTGTCGTTAGTCGCGGTTCCAACTTCACGGCAAAGGGTCACCCCAATAATGCTCCGTTCCTGTGCCAGTGAAAATCACTCAAAATGCTCAAACTGCCCCATATGAAAAGCGGAACAGACAGCAGTACCAATAGGGCTGGAACACTGTGGGGCACTGTGGGATTGGACACTGTGAGCTGAGACACTGTGGCTGGGGTCCTGGGTTGGGACATGTGGGCGGGGACACTGTGGGCTGGGACATTGTGGGCTGGAACACAATGGGCTGGAAACAGTGGGCTGGAACAATGTGGGCTGGGACACTATGGGCTGGGACATTGTGGGCTGGGAGACTGGACTGAGATACTGGGCTGGAACATAGAGCTGGTACACCGTGGACTGAGACTCTATGGCCTGTGACACTGTGGGCTTGGACACTGTGGGCTTGGACACTGGGCTAAGACACTGTGGGCTGGGACACTGGGTTAGGACACTGTAATGGAAAAGATGCATGCTCTTAAAAATTTAATTTTTGTAGTTCTTCTTCTTCTTCTTCGTTCATCCGGAGTTTTTTTCCGGATGTGATTGCGTTGTGCCTGTTTACAGCAGAGCTGCGTTATTGCGCCGTTAGGCCGACACATCCGACTACTGCGGGCATTTGTTGACCGGGTTAACCTTCCCGGATTTTTGTAGTTCTATCTGTCCCCCTTCACAATTTATTCAATTGTAATGACTGAATACTATATATTATTCTGGAACGGCAAATTTAGCGATTCTTATTAGACGAAGGCACTAACAATAAATGCTGGTGTTGATTTAGCAACAGCCCCGGGACTCTTCGATTCTACCATTCCCCTACCCTGTTCAACCTCGAGGAGAAGTTATATTAGGGTCCTTCCCTGACTCAGATTAATAATCCTGTGATTGAGTCAGCCGCAAATGGCTGCTGCCCACGGTTTTTAGCCTCGGAAGATTGTGATTAGAATGTGTTTTTATTGTTGTCCATAGAGAGTAATAATTCTTTATGGTCCACAGGACCAGTATTCGAGCAAACTATAGTAACGCATCTATATAACTACTAAATATAATCTTACATAAACTAATATAAACAGAGATCGGAGACGGACAACCAGGGAGTTACATCAGACAGCATTTATCAACAAACATACAAACATGCTTGCAATAAAATCAGCAAAGATCGACAACTAATCACACTAAAGTACAGTGTGATTACATCCCCAAACTGTCTGGTCTGGATACCTTCCCTTGCGGCGTGAGTTGTCGCCCCTGCACACCCTGCAATACTTGTGTTACTTTAGCTTAGCCCAGAGCCCGTTTCTTTAGGCTGTCTGTTGTTTTCGTCTGATTGGTCACATCCTGGATTTAAATACAACATGGCTGTCGGTCCTACAAACAGACAGACAGACGGATGGACGGTTAGACAAACAGACTCTTAGGCGGAAGGACGGACGGATATACAGACAGACTGGAGGACAGACAGACAGATAGGTAGACGGACGCGTAGACAGACATACAGACGGACGGACGGATAGACTAACGGACAGATAGGCTGACGGAGTGACTGATAGACAGACAGTCAGGCGGATGGATAGACAGACGGGCGGAGGGAAGGATACATAGATAGACAGGCGGACGGACGGTTAGACAAACAGACAGAGTGAGGGACTGATACACAAACATACAGATGGACAGATAGACAAACATTCAAGCGGACGGACGGTTAGACAAACAGACAGACAGAGAAACGGACGGATAGACAAACAAGCTGGCGGGCGGACTGACAGATAGACAGACTGACAAACAGATAGACAGACGGATAGGCAAACAAACAAATAGGCAAACGGACGGTTAGACAAACAGACGGACGAACGGACGGACGGATAGACAAACATACATAAGCAGCTTGTTTTAGCTTCTATTTCTTTATCTTCTTCATTGCTTTCATCCGGAGTGGTTTGTTTTTTCCAGATGTGATTGCGGTGTGTCTCGTTAGGCACCCTTAGGTCGAAACCCTTGGGCCAACACATCCGACTTTTAGCGTGCATTTTTGACCAGGTTAGCATTCCTGGGATTAGCTATATGCTTACCTTTTCTTCTTGTACTTTTATGATCAGATCAGTTCTGTTTGACTGGGCCTTTAATTGTGCTATTTTGTGCGATTTTGTTAAGCCGTGTTTTATTTGGTTCAGTTAGGCTTTGTCGAGTTATCTTTTGTTTTATTTCACTATGTAGAGTTTCAGTGAGAGATGTTGGAGAAACAGATGTAGAGTGGGAGATGTTGGAGATATAGAATGGGAGTTGTTGGAGAAGTAGAGTGGTAGTTTTTGGAGAAACATTTGTAGAGTTGGAGATGTAGGAGAAACATATGTAGAGTGGGAGATGTAGGAGAAACATATGTAGAGTGGGAGATGTAGGAGAAACATATGTAGAGTAGGAGAGTAGGAGAAACATATGTAGAGTGGCAGATGTAGGAGAAACATATGTAGAGTGGGAGAGTAGGAGAAACATATGTAGAGTTGGAGATGTAGGAGAAACATATGTAGAGTGGGAGATGTAGGAGAAACAGATGTAGAGTGGGAGATGTAGGAGAAACATATGTAGAGTGGGAGATGTAGGAGAAACATATGTAGAGTTGGAGATGTTGGTGAAACATATGTAGAGTGGGAGATGTAGGAGAAACATATGTAGAGTGGGAGATGTAGGAGAAACATATGTAGAGTGGGAGATGTTGGACAAACATATGATGAGTGGGAGATGTAGGAGAAACAGATGAAGAGTGGGAGATGTTGGAGAAATAGATGTAGAGTGGGAGATGTAGGAGGAGAAACAGATGTAGAGTGGGAGATGTTGGAGAAACAGATGTAGAGTGAGAGATGTAGGAGAAACATGTGTAGAGTGGGAGATGTAGGAGAAACATATGTAGAGTGGGAGATGTAGGAGAAACAGATGTAGAGTGGGAGATGTTGGAGAAACAGATGTAGAGTGGGAGATGTTGGAGAAACAGATGTAGAGTGGGTGATGTTGGAAAAACAGGTGTAGAGTGTAGAGATCTTGTTGTATGTTGTCTCTTCCTGTCTTGTTTTCCTCTAATCTGAATGCCCTGTAATCTAAATGCCCTGCATTGATTCCATAATGGGAGATCGGCCGCAGAGACACATTCCTGCAAAGCAAAAACATGTAATAAGTATGTGTCGAGACTGAGGTTATCATGACTGAGGTAAAATGGGACATTTCTGGAAAAGGCTGACGTCACCAGACTAAGTGTTCATTGGCAGAACGCAACTTGTATTGATTTCCTTTAATCCTTTTGCAACAACACGGCTTTAACAAACATGAAAGAGCCCTTTTTTACGTCTGGGAGTGTATGAGTCTTTTTGTTAGCTCCGTACACAGGTGTTAAAGGTGAGACGGTCGACTTTATTGCACCAGGTGTTCGTTCTTAAACATCCGGTGTGCTGATGCCGAGGTAGCGGGTTCAACCCCTACACCTGTCAGCTGGATTGACATGTTGACTTCTCGTTATTGACTAAGGGACGTAAATTACAAATACCTCTGATGTCGGAGTAGGTTGGCGAAGACACTGGTAACATGGAAAGCTAATCCATAAGCGAAAATCAGTCCACTGCATTAGAAGTATAGCGCGTGTATGGACTACGCTTGAGTTCAAAGAGAGCGAATGAGACCGCCCCCTCCCCCCCCCCCCCCCCCAAAAAAAAAAAAATAAAATAAAAAATGTAACTGATTCAGCGTCAAACAAAAAGTAGGTTTGGACAAAACATGGTACACAATCACATGAACAGGTATTATTATAGACATTTCCTTCCACTGGGCATTAAAATTGAGGAAACTACCATGCAACAAAACAAATGATACGACGGCCCTAGTATGGCGATATATCGTCCTTCTGTCCAAATGAGAGGTCCTTGGGCAATGAATCAGTGAACAGTTTGTCTCAGATTGACTCCTGTCCTGCGTTGACGTCTTTATCTTATCTTTTGATTTGCAGGTACAGTTTTATTTAGGTCTCTCCGCGTCAGTAATTTTTTTCTTCTTCTAGTCCTTTTTATGTGCATTTATTTGCACATCCTTTATAGTACATCGCAGTCAACCCCAGTATTTTTGCCTGCTTGTGCTTTCTTGACAAGACTTTACGTTCAATAGTTTGTCATTGCTTTCTGAACCACCGGCACTCATACCATTGTATTCGAAACCAACGCAAGGCGGTCCGCTACCACATCACCCACAGCTGTGTTTCGAATGCGTTATGGGGGATTACGAATTGCCGCAGTAACCAACTTCGCCACATATTTTTGTGCAGGCACCAAGAAACATATAATAGATTGTAGTTTATTAGTAATTTATTTAGCCGACCTCTATGTTTCCAGACAGCAGTACTTGTGTAACGTTACAATGAACCATTCTAAGTTTAGCTTACAAGTTAGCTGCACGTCTTTTACGGGACTTTGCAATCAACACTAGCATTTATTTGTTTGTTTTGTGATTTACTAGGTCAGAATTAGTTCAGTGGTTTGCCATTGCTGTGTCAACGGCTGACGTCTCATTTCATCGAAATCAACGCAAAGCGATCTGCTTCCAAATTTCACACAACTGATTTGGAGCTCTCAACTGGGGATGGCGTGGAATTATGAAACTATGCTTCTCACTTTCTCCTAAACCTCAGCAGCGGTTTATAAGTTTGGTACTAGATATAATTTCTGGTGGCTAGCACCCATACCTCTACGACGGGCTGGTCATGCATCGAATCTCCATTAAGGTGAAGAGTTTGTGATAACAAAGTTGCCTGTCTTCTAGTGGGGACCGTGAAACTCGTGGACAGAAAGTGCGACCGCTGTGATGTTGACCTCATCGTCCACAGAGTGCTGACTGGTTTATAGAAATACGGGCACGTTATGAGAAGATAAAAACTGGAACATCTTGTGACAACCAGAAAGATTTGCGGAAAGAGAGAGGAAGACAGCGTGAGAAGACTCTTGACAGTTTTGTGTCATGGCACGGAAGGGAGTCAAATCACGAATTGATCCATGACGTCGGAGATCGTAATTTGTAGAGTGGCATGATCGCCCACGCCAGCTGGCAAGGCACTGGATGATGATTAAAGAGCTAGCCCTATGGATCAAACATTGCTCAATTCCTTTTCAAGGGCTCTTTTCGTACGCCAGTGTGTTATGAGAGAGCATATGGGAAGCAAAGAATAGCAACACTTTCTGTTATCTGCTAGGGGTATCACCTTTGCCCTCCAGACAAGTCCATGGGTGCTCAGATCCAACCCCTCCCCCCCCCCCCTCCCCGCCCAAACATATGCAGCAGTATCCTCCGGCAAATAGTGCCAGTTCTGTGTTGGTTGACGCGGCCCCTCGTTCTCCTGATGTTCCTCTCGTGTCTGGCCGTGCCCATTCTTAGAACCAAGTATCTCTTTCTGGACAACGATGTGGATTCACTGGCGTTAAGGTAACTTAAAGCCCTCCGCTCTCGATGTCTCTCTAATGGGCGTTAATAACATGGGCACGATCCATTGGCTGATGGTCATCTGTAGGGGATGCAGAGACAGCAAGTTTATCAGCTCGCTCATTTCCCTCAACTCCCAGATGTCTCGGATCGAAGTTGAATGCAACTCTGCGGACAACAGACCTCCTCCGCGATTCAGTTCACTGTCTATGTACAGAAGCTGCCTCGACCTTTCGGTTCATGGTCATTGAAGTAACGCTGTAACCTACCATACATGTCGTAAAAGGCAATTAAGACAAGTTGGCATGAGGCTGGCTGTCCCATCCCTAGAAAATTACTCACTAAAGCCAACCGATCTTGAACAAGTCAACACACGGTCTCGATATGAGTTAGCTGATGCCTTTACTCAACGGGAAGATAACAAATAGAAGAATAAGAAAACTAGCCATCCATCCATCATGTGCCATGCCGAAAAGCGTGGGCGGTCATGTTTTGCCATCTTACTCGATCACCAAAGTCGTGAATCAGCTCTGTGTTTCTCCCTCGACCATGCCACATGGCCAAGCCATCCAGGTATTTACCTCTCGGTCTTCCTCTTGGTCTTTTCCTTTCTATCTTGCCAGTTGTCACCAAGTTCTCCAATTCATCTCTTTTCATAACTTGCCCACAAAATTTTGACTGTCTATGTCTAATGTCTCTAATCAGTTTACGATCTTCATTTGTTTCTCGAAGGACATGTTCATTGGTTTTACATGCCATCTTGGGACGCAGAGGTGTTTCCAAGGCACCAGGGCCGGGTTATATACTGGCCAAGACCTATTGACTCGTCCTCGTCGAGCGTCCTGGGCAACAGGTCCCTTCGGGGTCCTGGCTAAAGTCAGTATGATCGCCGATTCCTACGAAGTCGGAGAGTGTCTGCCTGTACGGCGAGGAACCACCAGTCTGCACACCAATAAGTCAGACATGGGACAACGGATACTCACGCAAACCTCAGGTCCTATATGACACCACACTGATGTTGGACAACAGGATGTCTTCATCCGACATACAGGACTTCGCGTTGGAGCTCAAGCCAACGAACAGAAGCAAGCAAGCAACATGCCATCTTTCTAGTTTGCACTTCTTGTCTCTGTACTTTGTGTTTTAATTCAGTTAGTCGACAGATCATCCTCATTGCACATCGAACCATTCAGTCCATAAATGCTCGGATCCTCTTCTCAGTAAATCTCGCACCGTGTAGCAGCTAACGACAGCAATTCACTGTTGGTTTATTAATCTTCTTTGGCTTCCTGTATAGTGTTCTTGTTTGGCGACACATCTTTTAACTTGCTGTTTAGTCTGACCATGGTTGTAGATACAATTATCACTTGGTTCTCGCAAACGACTTACTTCTCGTTGAGTATTCAGTATATCAGCCTGGTCCATAGCTCGCCCGCCCTGCACACTAGCCTTACCTGCAAGCCTGTTAGCCTGCTCATTTCCTTGTACACCCGCATATCCTGGCACGAAAATGAAACTCATTTTTGCCACCCGAGACCGCTACAGAGACAACAACCACTCTCTTCGGGCCCACCCCATCTCCATCTTCCTGAGCATACTCATTGAGTCACTAAGGAAACATGCCCGAGTGAATTCTGTGCCTCGAGCCATGTAATTGATATACCTACTGCCATGATTTCCATAGTCAGACTACCTGTGGTCAAGGCAAAAACATCAGAATCTTCCGTCAAAATTCTTCTTCCAGCCTGAGCCATAAAGGCCCACGAACTTCTCAAGCGTCGAACGACCGACCCAACTGTGTAAATGTGTGTGTGTGTTTTTTTTTTTTTGTTACTTTGCCCTTATCAAGTCTGTCATCTCTGTCTTCTTGTACTTTCACACTTTATCCTCCACTGGGACACAGGAGCTCTTTCTACTCACCCCAAGCCGTCATCTCCTTAGGTACTTCATGCAACTCTGCCCACTTCCTCCTCATTTTATTAATTTCTGTCTCTACTTCGCTTCTGCGTGTTTTATCGTTTAACCTTATCATCTTTGTCATCATGTCTGTTCGAGTTATTGTGACCATCTCCATTCCAGTTTGACATTATCAGCTGTATCATTCGTTTAGTTTGATCCTGTCACCTCGCCATCATTTTCGTTCGACACGGCCACTTCTTTTATCCTTCTCGTTTGTCGGTATCGCTTCTGCCATCTTTATAATTTGTTGTCGTTACCTTTAGCGTTCTTCTGCTTTGATATGATCACCAATAGCATCTTTCTCGTTTGTCTTTATCGCTTCTGTAATCTTTCTCATTTGTCGTCGTCACTTTTCGGATTCTTCTGCCTTGATATCATCACGAATTCCATATGTCTTGTTTGTCCTTTAACGCTCCTTTTCCCCCCTCAGTAGTTGCACTTTTCTCAGTAGATGTCAATTGAAACGATAAAAAGAGTGTTGAGGTGCTACATAGAGCCTGTTCTTTTGTAAGGATGTGAAACTTGGACAATGAGCAGTCAAGCTGAAAAACATCTGATGGCTGTGGAAATGTGGTTTCTGAGGAAAATGCAAAGAGTACCATGGAGAGACAGAAAAACCAACGACCAAGTACTACAGGAGACAAATGAAAATCGTAAATTGATTAGAGAAATTAGACGTAGACAGTCAACATTTTGTGGACATGTTATGAGAAGAAATGAATTGGAGAACTTGGTGACAACTGGCAAGATCGATGGGAACAGACCAAGGGGAAGACCGAGAAGTAAATACCTGGATGGCTTGACCACATGGCATGGTCGAGACGGAACACTGAGCTGATTCACGACTCTGGTGATCGAGTGAAATGGCGAGTCACGACCGCCCATGTTTTCCGGCATGGCACATGATTGATGGCAAATGGTTGATTGATTGAGTTGCAGCCCATTAGTACTGTTGACTGGTTTCGTTACTGTGATAGCATTTTCTTGCTGTCTGACGATTTAGTCACTGGCAGCAGATTTCATTACTGTCTTCAGATTTCATCACCGCTCTAAGATTCATCACTGTCATAAGATTTAGTCACTGTCGTAAGATTTCATTACTGTCCTAAGATTTCATCACCGCTCTAAGATTTCATCACTGTCCTAAGATTTCATCACTGTCCTAAGATTTCATCACTGTCATAAGATTTAGTCACTGTCGTAAGATTTCATCACTGTCCTAAGATTTCGCCACTATCACAATATACAGTATATGTCCGTAAATTACGCCACTGTCCTAAGATTTCATCAATGTCCTAAGATTTCGCCACTGTACTAAGATTTAGTCACTGTCGTAAGATTTCATCACTGTCATAAGATTTAGTCACTGTCATAAGATTTCATCACTGTCCTAAGATTTAGTCACTGTCGTAAGATTTCATCACTGTCCTAAGATTTAGTCACTGTCATAAGATTTCATCACTGTCCTAAGATTTCATCACCGTTCTAAGATTTCATCACTGTCCTAAGATTTCATCACCGCTCTAAGATTTCATCACTGTCCTAAGATTTAGTCACTGTCGTAAGATTTCATCACTGTCCTAAGATTTAGTCACTGTCGTAAGATTTCATCACTGTCCTAAGATTTAGTCACTGTCGTAAGATTTCATCACTGTCCTAAGATTTAGTCACTGTCGTAAGATTTCATCACTGTCCTAAGATTTCGCCACTATCACAATATACAGTATATGTCCGTAAATTACGCCACTGTCCTAAGATTTCATCAATGTCCTAAGATTTCGCCACTGTCCTAAGATTTCATCAATGTCCTAAGATTTCGCCACTGTCCTAAGATTTCATCACTGTCCTCATAATTCAACACTATCCTCAGACTTCATCAACGTTTTAAGATTTCGCCACTGTCGACAGATTTAGTCTCTGTGCTAAGATTTACTCACTGTCCCAAGATGTCGTCTTGTCACTGTCTTCACCTTTCACCTTTATTTAGTGATACTTAGTCAGTGTCCGCCGGTCTCTCTGGCTGTGGGGTTACAACACTTTCTCTCTGTAATCCCGTTTATCACGCAGAGTCTCGTAGCGGAGCGAGAGCTGAGGCGGTTCGACCCCCGCTCGTGACTTGCGGGATACTGAGCCGGCCGCTCAGAAAGCAATGGCAAACTACTGAGCGTAATCTTGACAAGAGATCAACATACAGCTGAAAGATGCTGGTGTTGACAGCTAAGTCCTGTAAAAGGATATGCTAAAAAAAAAAAAAAGTCAGTGTCCAGTGTGAGCTTTTGTCGCTGTCCCAATTAAGATTTTGACCCTGTCCTTAACCGTTTGAGATTTCCTGTGTGAGATTTTCTGTGTGAACTTCAGCCATTATTCTCACGCCGACACTGTTCTTGGTTCTTTTTCTTCACTGTTCTTGGCGATAGCTGTTCTTAGTTCCATGCCTTCACCATTCTTGGTTCATTGTCGTCAATGTTCTTGGTGCCCTTGTTCTTTGTCGTCACTGGCCTTAGTTCCTTTATGCCACTGTTCTTGGTTCCCTGTCGTCACTCTTCTTAAATCCCTGTAGTCACTGTTCTTGGATACTTGTTGTCAGTGCTCTTAGTCGTCACAGCTCTTGTTATAGTATTGTAAATGTTCTTGGTTTCGTGATGTCTCTGTTCTTGGTTTTGTGTCGTCAATTCTTCAAGTTTGTTGGCGTTACTGTTCTTAGTTTCTTTTCGTCATTGTTCTTTGTTTCGTGACGTCACTGTTCTTGGTTCCGTTTCGACATTGTTCTTGATTTCTTGATGTCATTGTTCTTGGTTTCATGACGTCATTGTTCTTAGTTTTGTGATGTCACTATTCTTTGTTCCATGTCGTAACTGTTCTTGGTTTCGTGACGTCACTGTACTTGGCTTCGTGACGTCACTGTTCTTGGCTTCTGGGCGTTACTGTTTTTGGCGGTCACTGTTCTTTGTTCCATGTCGTTATTGTTCTTGGTTCCTTGTCGTCTTTGTTCTTGGTCGGTACTGTTATTGCTTCCTTGTCGTTAACGTGCATGGTGTCGTGTCCTCCTTTAAAGTGTCGTCCCCTCCTTTAAAGTGTCGTCCCTGGAGTGAGGAGAGTCAACACCCACATTATGATATTTTTTCCCTATCAATATCCTGGAGAATCCACCAGCTTCCGTCCAACACACTCCATCAGCCCGTGGACACCTTTTCCTATCACTCTCTCACTGTCGTACTATGCCCCCTCTCATACTTCCCCAACGCAACATACTCAACAACTCTTGCTTCTAAAAATTAATAAAGATTAATTTATTAAAAGAAAAGTGTAACGTATATGAGACGTGTATGCGGAGAAAAATGTGTGTCGTGTATTATAACATAAATGTATATGTCAGCCCTCAAAGTTCAGGATCATAGTGCACACATCATGGCAAGGATTACACGACATCACACGAGTCAGTACAATAGACCTCACCGAAGTCGTATCCTTCTCTCCAGACATGTCCTCCTGCAGGAGCTCTGATGACCATGAGATCTGAATCCCATGTAAATATATAATCCGTGGAAAATACTATTATTGTTCCTAACACAACGGTTCCTATTAGATCTGTATTTTCACTCTTAAACAGTCAATGTATCTTGACAAAAATGGCTTGCTTTATTCACTAGATATAGTCTGAAAGTTCTGATTTCCTTGATACGTGGAACAACTACACTTCAATGATTGGTTTCATCTAATGTGAACATCAGTTCCTACTGATTTAGTTCCACATGGGCTGAACATCCATCACTTCAGGTGTGTTAACGATTGGTATTCACTCATGTAGGATACATATACCATTAGGCTCCACCGAGCAATGTGTATTAACTTCTTCCGTTGCGAAAGTTGCTGGCCCATCTCTCTACATCATAATTTATCCGGGATCGGATCTTTAGTGGTTCCGGGTTCTTCATTCCAACCAGAGGAACCTGTAAAATAAATCAAACAACTGGTGATAGCCTCCCCGTCACTGATCTCTATTAGATGATCGTGGTCATCGGCCTCGCTCAGAAAATACAGTGAACCTACTCTGTCAGAGACAGATGACTGAACACATAGGTTATCATCAGGCCAAGACAAGAAAAAAAAATCAACAAACAGAATGCGGAACCCCCCCCCCCCCCCCCCCCCACACCAGGGACACCTACGGAAATATCCCAATTATCCCTCATTACTCAATTCTCAACTACTAAAGCTTATCAACACTTTACTAATCTATTTTCAACTAACAGAGCCAAGTATCACTTCCCTACTCTAGCTAGTTTTCCGCTAACAGTGCTAATCATCACACTTTAGTTTTAACAAGGCTACAGCCTATATTAATTAGAACTAATTATAATAGGTTCTACCTTAGGCAAAACCGCCTCATTCCGGGATGGCTACTACACTTTGCCATAACGACACATGCTAGTTAATATTAAATTAATCTAACACTGTAGAGCTCTCCCACAAACACGTCCATCATAATCCACGGTTTTGGTCAACTCCCCATCTCCAATCATGGTTCCCCGCAGAAGTCGGATGTGTCGGCCTAACATCGCAAGAACGCAGCTCTGCTGTAAACAGGCACAACGCAATCACATCCGAAAAAAACAAACTCCGGATGAACGAAGAAGAAGAAGACAATCATGGTTTATGGCAAAACCTAAAATTGGTCACGTGACGGTATTGATATCCTGCAGGTGTTATTTGGGCATATCATTTACTGTCAAGAATCCATTCCCACTGGCCTAGTCACCGTCAAAGCTGTCATCACTTGTTTTGACCTCCCCAACAAGCCAGCGAGTTACTGTATGATCCCAACAACAGTTTCCACAACAAACTGCCAATCTGCTGTCGAGGGGTGACAATCCCAGCCATCCTTCCGTTTTATGTCGGGAAATTCTACATGACAGACGGACTGTTTACTTCCGAGCTGAGTACTTCCACTTCCAATCCGACCTGTTTATAAACTGTCAAAGCGATGTATGATCCGTCTCACTCACCACCGAGTGTTCCCAATCCGTCGACCAGATATACACGTGCAGCTACAAATATTGTCCTGGGATTTTGACATCCGATTTGTTTTTACTGTTAGTTAAAATAGTTGTCGCTGGCAGATAGGCCGTTTAATCAGAAAACCATCTATAATAATCAACTAGTTAAACGCAAGGTTTTATTTTGTGACATAGGCCCCCTCTTAAGAGAGTAGTCCATCTCACTCTTCTCCACCGTGAGTTTAATCCAGATGATTCATTCTTCTTCTTCAGGAGCTGGGTGTCTTGACAAGAAATCCGCTCCAACATTTTCCTTCCCAGGAATGTACTCCACTGTGAAGTTATAGGGTTGAAGTAACAACGACCATCGCCTCAAACGGGCGTTGAGCTTCTGAGAAGTAGCCAGGAACATCAGGGGCTGATGATCCGACTGGACTCGAAACTTAACTCCATACAAATATGGCTGGAATTTTTGCACTGCCCATACGAGGGACAAGCACTCTCTCTCGACGGTTGAATAATTCCTCTCCGCCTGTAGAAGTTTCTTGCTTGCGTATGCTACAGGTTTCAAAACCGAAGCATCGTCTTTTCCTTCCTGTAACAAAGCGGCTCCAATTCCAATTGCACTCGCATCCGTTCTCAACACAAATGGTTTGGAAAGGTCAGGGAGCTGTAATACAGGTTTACTGACCAAGGCCTCCTTTAACTGACTATAGGCATTCTCACATTCTGGTGTCCAAATGATTTGGTCCGGGAATCCCTTTTTCAAGGTTTCCGTCAATGGAGCTCCCAATTCAGTGAAATGTGGGATAAATTTGTGGTAGAACCCACACAACGAGAGAAAAGATCGCACATCCTTCTTCGTTTTTGGCCTTGGTGCATTTCTGATTTTCTCCAGGTTCTTCTCTTCTGGGACAGTGTGTCCTGGAGTGATGGTGTGACCTAGAAATTCCAGAGTCTGGTAACCAATCATGCACTTGGTTGGACGAGCAGTAAGCCCTGCTTCCTTGAGCCTATTAAACACTCTCTCCAAGGATTGTAAGTGGTCATCCAAGCTGTCACTGGAAATCAGAATATCATCCATGAATGAGATGATGGACGGATCCTGTAAAGGATCAAGTAAAGTCCTCATCATGCGTGTAAACACACTAGGTGCATTGCTGAGTCAAAAGGGCATGACCTTGAATTCGTAGTGTCCACTGGGTGTACTGAAAGCCAACAGTGGTCGAATCTCCGGTTTGACTGGTATCTGATAGTACCCCCGACTCAGATCCATCTTTGAAAAGCACCGAGCCTTATGGAGCCTGTCAGAAGTCGGGGTGCCCCACCGGCTAGATGAATGTATTATTCACTGGCGAGCAACCCCAGATAGTCAGAAACTGACTAGGGACAAAATCTATATGGCTGAACTACAGATTAAGCCCATGAATATCCAACGTACAGCTCCAAGTGGCTCGTTACAAAATGAAATGAACTGTGCTGAATATTCGCCAAGGTATGGGAAAGAGAAGGTTAGCTTAAGATAGATGTTTTAAGTCTAAATATATTAGTATAGACGACTATCTCAGTCCAGGTTTTCTCCCTGACTGCTCCTTTCCTTGGTGTGTAAGTGAACCCCCACCAATGTACATAACAACACGTATGCACAATTGGAAAAAAATATAATGACAGAACTATGAGTTACAATACTACAACATTTATTTGCTAATCATAACAATAGACATCGGATGATTGTCAATATGAGGATGATAAAATCATATAACATATTGTGATGAGAAACATTACGTAACTTTACTTGTTACTTCATCTATCTGGAACTGTGGTCCAGATCCCCACTCTCCAGTAGACTCAACAAAGAGAAAAGAACAGCTTGCCGGTATTCTGACGATCCTGCCAGTCCTGACACTCCTAGTCAGTAGTCTCTAGTCTTGAGATCTATAACATAGGGCTCCTTGTGAGAGCTTGAAAGAAAGTCAAGAATGTGTTATATCAGTTCTACATCAGCGCAATCCTAATTAAAACATATCATAACACAAACATATACAATGACCAGTCTGGCCAAGTTTATCTTCCAGCTCTACTGTGTTCACCATCCTCCTTCTCCCTACTGTCTTTAGTCTGGGACGGGCTTTTCAATTGTCTCACACGCCTGTAATGATTACATTTCTGCCGCCCCATGTCCATGTCGCTAATACAGAAATTCTGTGTCGTACAGCCGCTCCGTCCAATGTTAGTTTAGCAGCTCACAGGGTCGGTAATGGTATTATAATAATGCCTGATCATCCGGGCTTACAAGCCGTGACCAGTAGCTGTGCCAGGTTTCCATGCATTACCGTGGACGCACGCCCACAATACACTGAGAAAGTTTAGCACCATATACCCCATACTACCAATTGTGGGTAATGTCTGTACCATTACACCTCTGCTTCCAACACAATCATTGGCCAATGTGCCAATGCGCAGACAATAGCATAACACTTCATATTGGTAGGTTTGCATATGACAAATCAATATATCAAACATCCAATACACATAAACATATTGATTAAACTAGACATATTATGATACTTTAACATCATAGCATAATGCACTAGTTAGTTACTGCTGTTGTAAGAATTAAATAAATAGTCAGTTGACTATAATCTGTACAACAAATGCACTCATCAAAAAGAGACTAGTCTAGTTTAGAAAGAAATGTCAAGCATCTGCTACGACACCTCAAGTATATCTAGACAAGACCTGCCTTCCATAAGTTTCTACTTCTCAGAAGAGTAACACTTAAAGCACAATGATATTGAACACAGAACTTAGAAAGAACACTCAAGTACCTACGCCAAAGATAGTTCTTGGAATAACCTAGATCAGATATAGACTGAAAGTTCATATGTCTAAAAGACTGTTGCATAGTTACTAAGAAATCCTTCATAGAAGCCAACATAAAAATCATGCATTTGACTACAAACATTGAGATAGTTCCTACCTGTTCTGAAGTCAGATTTAATCTAAAGGGAACAGGTCTAGTGGGGTTTTTATACCTAGCCCAGCAGTAGACACTTATCTCCCAGGAATTCCATTCTTAAATTCTTCTTATCTCCTCCTGACGTTAATTGCAATTAACTCCAAGTCTGTCCAGTCATAAAAATTCTCTTAACCACTAACCCTCACCATAGTGTCACACCTGGATGGTTTTGCTTTGCCAGCCCCAGATCAGTTTCACAGTCTTATCAGTGATTTCACACCTACCTGGGTCTGCCAGTCAGAGTGGATGGGGCTTGTTTATAGCCCTGGGGCTATTATCTCCATCTGGCGTTAATTGCCTTTATTCAACCACTGGCCCAGTTCATTGTTGATTCAGCCAGGGTCTACCTGGACGAGAAGGTGCCAATGTGTCTGTGTGGTGTCATAGCCCGTCCTGGGTCAGCAGTTTTCCAAGGTGTAGACTAATTTAAATTATCTAGTTGTGTCCATCTCAAGTATCCCATTTTACTTGCCATCTGCAAGCTTACGTCATGGCTAGAGGCTTTTTGTGAATAATCTTACCTCACGACTAGATAACCTTGGAGTAGCGTGATTAATTCATTCTTTCTCAATTTGGCCTCTCAAATTTGGAGACCGAGAAAAATATTCTGGGATGTTAAGGCGGCATTCCGCGACAGAGCTTTCCCCTTAAAAAAAAGTTTCTGCCAGAAATCTTTTGTCAAAGCACGCCGTACATCCCAGAATAATGCCTAAGCACTCTCCGTTCTGTATCTGCCTAAAGGTTTCCAATATTCCTTGTGGCAGTGGGTTGTCCTGCATCTGCATAAAGACGTTCCATTTCCATAACCCAAAGATACTCTGGATAGATCCTTGTACCTGGTTTTCGGCCGGGATTCCATGCAATAGCTTGGTAAAATCCGGTAATTGTCAGGAGGTTGTAATTTTACCCCTCTGGGAAAGATCACAATCAACGGGATTCTTCTACGCCTCTGGGCAGCAATTGTTTTACACCATTCACTCACGTGATTTACTCCTTTCAGCCGAGGATGTACCCGTAGTGAGGTCTTGCATAAGCTGGCCACAGCAAAGCTTGTCTCCGTGATATTCCTCCATCCTTTATAGATCCTTAACAGATCATCAATATCTTCCTTTTAAAAGGAATAATGTTACACATCATGGTCCCATGATATAAATTCAACTGGCGCTTTCCTCCTTCAAAGTCGGGCGTAACAATCGTCCCTCCTCGGTGTCGCGGTTTCTTCCCCTGATATTCAGTTAATGGGCTGAGTTTCTCTGCATTAGAGTTTCGTGTGAAAACCGTGCTAGAAATTGGAAATTTAGTGTGCCAAGTTGTCCAGCCTTGAGAAATAACATACTTACTCCAGGGCAATAAAGTGGAGTTACTTTTGAATAAAGTATCCACAAATAGCTGATCTACTCCTATCAAATCGACCTGACTGAAGGGTAGATTGAGTCCTAAGAGTGTTGATTCCAAACCACTCTTGACTTCTGTTACTTCAGGTCCCTGTTGCTGGAATTCCCTGATAACTTCAGCTAATGAGATGATAGGCTTTTCTTCCTCCATCTTGTGCAAAGAATTTTCTTCTTTAGCAACTACAGACAATGTTGTCTGCACAATATCAGAGTCCATATTCTGGCTCATGACAATTCCTTGTGTTTCCTGAGTCTCCGAACTGGTATACTGTGAGATAACAACTGGAAATGTTTCCTGGTCTGGATGTTCCTCTCTGGTCTGCTTTCATGGGCTAAGTCCAGTTGAGGTAAATCCTGTGGTGGGCTGTCTAAACAATCCATCACATTAGGTAAATGATTTGAACTGAGATCTAGTGTCTTGTCCTGAGCTGCAGCCTCAAAGATCACAAGGGGTTCCGGGTCTTCCTTCATCCCTCTGTCAGTCAAATTTAATCCCACTTCATCCTCGTCCTGAGCTGAAGGGAATAATAAAGTCGGTTACCTCTCGATCTCCGACCTCCTTAAAAGATGTCCTCAGGTCATCTTCCTCTTGAGTTTCACCTCTCGTTGAAGTAAAATGAGATTCCTGGGAGTCTTGTACTGGCGGACCAGTTAAACCACATATCCTGTGGTACGAACAGTTGTCCTCTGGGTAACTGTTAGTAGGCAAATTATCTGAACTGATAATTAGTGATTCTTCCCGCGTTGCAGTAATGAAATTCACCTGGGATTCAGTTACTTCCATCCTCCCTATTTCAGTCAGATGTAATTCCACTTCGTGATTCTGTGAACAGAAGGGAATGTGAGAATCGGCTAGGTCTCCGCCTGCGACCTCATTAAAGGTTGTCTTCAGTTCCTCTTTCTCTCGAGATTCATTTCTCGTAGCAGTCAAGTGGTTTTCCTGAAGGTCCTCTACTGTCAAACGACTATTGCCGTGGTGCAAACAGGTATCACGTTTGTGACTGTTTGAAGTGCCCTTGGCACGTTTTTTCTTCCCTCTTTTCCGTTTAGGACTGGGTCGAATGAGAACCTGTAGTTCCCGGTCCACTAACTCTGATTCCTGCGGTGGTTGGCAAAGATGTCCCTTCCTTCCTGGTTGGGTGAGCATCCATATCTCCTACCTTATGTTCCGCTAGAAAGGTTAGCTTCTCCTGCATTGACTGCTTCCTATATGCGTTTTCTCCATCTCTACTCCTTCAGTTTTGCTACGCTCTTGTGCTTCCAAAGAACTCATCATTTTCTTTAAACATAATTTCTTCTTCTTGGTCCCACCATTCTAACTCAGCTATGATATATGTTTCTAGTTGCTCCCCCTCTAAGCCTTCTCTTATGCCCCACCCTCTCGCGGTACTCTGAGAAATCTGCGCGCGCCTTCATGTCCTCTTCAGGATTCCGGTAACGTAAGGACATAATTGCTAATGACTATTCAGGTAAGCTCCTATGTATATATCAAAAATCAGATCTAAGCTAGAAAGACAAGAGTTAACTACTGACAGTCTACGCTATCCAATGTGTATAGTTTAGCCTCAGCAGTGAAAGACAACTGAAAATAATATTCAAGTAGTACCTGGCGACAGCAGTGAAGTAAGTGTGAGAGATATACTATACAGTAATCAACAGTAATATTTACCTAAATAAACATTAAAATGCACTGCATACATGTCAAAATAAACATGGTATATATTAGCATAAAATGCAAATCAGTCAAGCAGTTAAATCATCAAACACATCAATGTAAATATGATTAAAGTGTTCAATTATCAATAAATGATTAATGGTAACACTAATTGATAATAGTTAAAAACAGTTATCAATAAATGATAGATGATGGTAGTTTTCTCATAAGTTCTTATCTGTTATACTTTTGAAAAGTTATATATGTACTCTGTAACTTCCTCAACTAAAATTAGCTACATTTGATGATAGTCTATTTTGATGAATGAAGATTACAAAAGTTAACTTTGAAAAATCGTTTGTCTAGGGTCTAGTAGAATCACTATGATTACTAGAATCCTGGTTCAGGATCGCGGACTGGACCCCAATCTGTCAGAAGTCGGGGTGCCCCACCGGCTAGATGAAAGTATTTTTCACTGGCGAGCAACCCCTAATAGTCAGAAACTGACTAGGGACAAAATCTATATGGCTGAACTACAGATTAAGCCCATGAATATCCAACGTACAGCTCCAAGTGGCTCGTTACAAAATGAAATGAACTGTGCTGAATATTCGCCAAGGTATAGGAAAGAGAAGGTTAGCTTAAGATAGATGTTTTAAGTCTAAATATATTAGTATAGACGACTATCTCAGTCCAGGTTTTCTCCCTGACTGCTCCTTTCCTTGGTGTGTAAGTGAACCCCCACCAATGTACATAACAACACGTATGCACAATTGGAAAAAAATATAATGACAGAACTATGAGTTACAATACTACAACATTTATTTGCTAATCATAACAATAGACATCGGATGATTGTCAATATGAGGATGATAAAATCATATAACATATTGTGATGAGAAACATTACGTAACTTTACTTGTTACTTCATCTATCTGGAACTGTGGTCCAGATCCCCACTCTCCAGTAGACTCAACAAAGAAGAAAAGAACAGCTTGCCGGTATTCTGACGTCTGCCAGTCCTGACACTCCTAGTCAGTAGTCTCTAGTCTTGAGATCTATAACATAGGTGCTCCTTGTGAGAGCTTGAAAGAAAGTCAAGAATGTGTTATATCAGTTCTACATCAGCGCAATCCTAATTAAAACATATCATAACACAAACATATACAATGACCAGTCTGGCCAAGTTTATCTTCCAGCTCTACTGTGTTCACCCTCCTCCTTCTCCCTACTGTCTTTAGTCTGGGACGGGCTTTTCAATTGTCTCACACGCCTGTAATGATTACATTTCTGCCGCCCCATGTCCATGTCGCTAATACAGAAATTCTGTGTCGTACAGCCGCTCCGTCCAATGTTAGTTTAGCAGCTCACAGGGTCGGTAATGGTATTATAATAATGCCTGATCATCCGGGCTTACAAGCCGTGACCAGTAGCTGTGCCAGGTTTCCATGCATTACCGTGGACCCACGCCCACAATACACTGAGAAAGTTTAGCACCATATACCCCATACTACCAATTGTGGGTAATGTCTGTACCATTACACCTCTGCTTCCAACACAATCATTGGCCAATGTGCCAATGCGCAGACCATAGCATAACACTTCATATTGGTAAGGTTTGCATATGACAAATCAATATATCAAACATCCAATACACATAAACATATTGATTAAACTAGACATATTATGATACTTTAACATCATAGCATAATGCACTAGTTAGTTACTGCTGTTGTAAGAATTAAATAAATAGTCAGTTGACTATATTCTGTACAACAAATGCACTCATCAAAAAGGCAACTAGGATAGTGTAGCAAAGAAATGACAAGCATCTACCAAGACACCTAAAGTATACTTAGACAAGATCTGTCTTACATAAGGTTCTACTTCTCAGAAGAGTAACACTTTAAAGCAATATGATATTGAACACATAACTTAGAAAGAATACTCAAGTAACCTGAAGCAATGATAATTCTGGAAGTAACCTAGGTCAGATATAGACTGAGAGCCATTACATCCATCTAAAACTCGACTAGTTACTAAGAATTAATTCTCCTAGTTAAATCTAGCAGCCTAAGAATCATACAAAACGAGCTGGTTGTCTCACCTGTTCTGAAGTCAGACTTAATCTAACATAAAACAGGCTAGGGACCCTTATTTAAGCTGAGTCTACCAGACAGTGTCTGAGACACTATTATCTCTTTGGCATTCCCGTCATAAATTCTTCTTATCTCCTCCTGACAGTAATTGCAATTAACTCCAAGTCTGTCCAGTCATAAAAATTCTTTTAACCACTAAACCTCACCATAGTGTCACACCTGGATGGTTTTGCGTTGCCAGCCCCAGATCAGTTTCACAGTCTTATCAGTGATTTCACACCTACCTGGGTCTGCCAGTCAGAGTGGATGGGGCTTGTTTATAGCCCTGGGGCTATTATCTCCATCTGGCGTTAATTGCCTTTATTCAACCAATGGCCCAGTTCACTTGTTGATTCAGCCAGGGTCTACCTGGACGAGAAGGTGCCAATGTGTCTGTGTGGTGTCATAGCCCGTCTGGGTCAGCAGTTTTCCAAGGTGTAGACTAATTTAAATTATCTAGTTGTGTCCATCTCAAGTATCCCATTTTACTTGCCATCTGCAAGCTTACGTCATGGCTAGAGGCTTTTTGTGAATAATCTTACCTCACGACTAGATAACCTTGGAGTAGCGTGATTAATTCATTCTTTCTCAATTTGGCCTCTCAAATTTGGAGACCGAGAAAAATATTCTGGGATGTTAAGGCGGCATTCACGACAGAGCTTTCCCCTTAAAAAAAAGTTTCTGCCAGAAATCTTTTGTCAAAGCACGCCGTACATCCCAGAATAATGCCTAAGCACTCTCCGTTCTGTATCTGCCTAAAGGTTTCCAATATTCCTTGTGGCAGTGGGTTGTCCTGCTTCTGCATAAAGACGTTCCATTTCCATAGCCCAAAGATACTCTGGATAGATCCTTGTACCTGGTTTTCGGCCGGGATTCCATGCAATAGCTTGGTAAAATCCGGTAATTGTCAGGAGGTTGTAATTTTACCCCTCTGGGAAAGATCACAATCAACGGGATTCTTCTACGCCTCTGGGCAGCAATTGTTTTACACCATTCACTCACGTGATTTACTCCTTTCAGCCGAGGATGTACCCGTAGTGAGGTCTTGCATAAGCTGGCCACAGCAAAGCTTGTCTCCGTGATATTCCTCCATCCTTTATAGATCTTAACAGATCATCAATATCTTCCTTTTGAAAGGAATAATGTTACACATCATGGTCCCATGATATAAATTCAACTGGCGCTTTCCTCCTTCAAAGTCGGGCGTAACAATCGTCCCTCCTCGGTGTCGCGGTTTCTTCCCCTGATATTCAGTTAATGGGCTGAGTTTCTCTGCATTAGAGTTTCGTGTGAAAACCGTGCTAGAAATTGGAAATTTAGTGTGCCAAGTTGTCCAGCCTTGAGAAATAACATACTTACTCCAGGGCAATAAAGTGGAGTTACTTTTGAATAGAAGTATCCACAAATAGCTGATCTACTCCTATCAAATCGACCTGACTGAAGGGTAGATTGAGTCCTAAGAGTGTTGATTCCAAACCACTCTTGACTTCTGTTACTTCAGGTCCCTGTTGCTGGAATTCCCTGATAACTTCAGCTAATGAGATGATAGGCTTTTCTTCCTCCATCTTGTGCAAAGAATTTTCTTTTTTAGCAACTACAGACAATGTTGTCTGCACAATATCAGAGTCCATATTCTGGCACATGACAATTCCTTGTGTTTCCTGAGTCTCCGAACTGGTATACTGTGAGATAACAACTGGAAATGTTTCCTGGTCTGGATGTTCCTCTCTGGTCGTGCTTTCATGGGCTAAGTCCAGTTGAGGTAAATCCTGTGGTGGGCTGTCTAAGCAATCCATCACATTAGGTAAATGATTTGAACTGAGATCTAGTGTCTTGTCATGAGCTGCAGCCTCAAAGATCACAAGGGGTTCCGGGTCGTCCTTCATCCCTATCTTAGTCAAATGTAATCCCACTTCTTGCTTGCCTGAGCTGAAGGGAATAATAAGGTCGGTTACCTCTCCATCTTCGACCTCTTTAAAAGATGTCCTCAGGTCCTCTTCTTCTTGAGTTTCACCCCTCTTTGAAATAAAATGAGATTCCTGGGAGTCTTGTACTGGTGGACCAGTTAAAACCACATCCTCTGGGTAACTCTTAGTAGGCAAATTAATTTGCCTACTAAGAGTTACCCAGAGGATGTGGTTTAACTGGTCCACCAGTACAAGACTCCCAGGAATCTCATTTTATTTCAAAGAGGGGTGAAACTCAAGAAGAAGAGGACCTGAGGACATCTTTTAAAGAGGTCGAAGATGGAGAGGTAACCGACCTTATTATTCCCTTCAGCTCAGGCAAGCAAGAAGTGGGATTACATTTGACTAAGATAGGGATGAAGGACGACCCGGAACCCCTTGTGATCTTTGAGGCTGCAGCTCATGACAAGACACTAGATCTCAGTTCAAATCATTTACCTATTGTGATGGATTGCTTAGACAGCCCACCACAGGATTTACCTCAACTGGACTTAGCCCATGAAAGCACGGCCAGAGAGGAACATCCAGACCAGGAAACATTTCCAGTTGTTATCTCACAGTATACCAGTTCGGAGACTCAGGAAACACAGGGAATTGTCATGAGCCAGAATATGGACTCTGATATTGTGCAGACAACATTGTCTGTAGTTGCTAAAGAAGAAAATTCTTTGCACAAGATGGAGGAAGAAACGCCTATCATCTCATAAGCTGAAGTTATCAGGGAATTCCAGCAACAGGGACCTCAAGTAACAGAAGTCAAGAGTGGTTTGGAATCAACACTCTTAGGACTCAATCTACCCTTCAGTCAGGTCGATTTGATAGGACTAGATCAGCTATTTGTGGATACTTCATTTAAAAGTAACTCCACTTTATCGCCCTGGAGTAACTATGCTATTTCTCAAGGCAGGACAACTTGGCACAATAAATTTCCAATTTCTAGCACGGTTTGTACAAGAAACTCTAATGCAGAGAAATTCAGCCCATTAACTGAATATCAGGGGAAGAAACCGCGACACCGAGGAGGGAAGATTGTTACGCCCGACTTTGAAGGAGTAAAGCGCCAGTTGAATTTATATCATGGGACCATGATGTGTAACATTATTCATTTCAAAAGGAAGATATTGATGGATCAGTTAAAGATCTATAACGGATGGAGGAAAATCACGGATACAAGCTTTGCTGTGGCCAGCTTATGCGAGACTTCACTACGGGGACATCCTCGGCTGAAAGGATTAAATCACGTGAGTGAGTGGTGTAAAACAATTGCTGCCCAGAGACGTAGAAGAATCCCGGTGATTGTGATCTTTCCCAGAAGGGTAAAATACAACCTCCTGACAAGTACCGGATTTTACCAAGCTATTGCATGGAATCCCGGCCGAAGACCAGGTACAAGGACCTATCCAGAGTATCCTTTCGGATTATGGAAATGGAACGTCTTTATGCAGAAGCAGGACAACCCACTGCCACAAGGAATATTGGAAACCTTTAGGCAGATACAGAACGGAGAGTGCTTAGGCATTATTCTGGGATGTACGGCGTGCTTTGACAAAAGATTTCTGGCAGAAACTTTTTTTTAAGGGGAAAGCTCTGTCGTGAAGTGCCGCCTTAACATCCCAGAATATTTTTCTCGGTCTCCAAATTTGAGAGGCCAAATTGAGAAAGAATGAATTAATCACGCTACTCCAAGGTTATCTAGTCGTGAGGTAAGATTATTCACAAAAAGCCTCTAGCCATGACGTAAGCTTGCAGATGGCAAGTAAAATGGGATACTTGAGATGGACACAACTAGATAATTTAAATTAGTCTACACCTTGGAAAACTGCTGACCCAGACGGGCTATGACACCACACAGACACATTGGCACCTTCTCGTCCAGGTAGACCCTGGCTGAATCAAGAGTGAACTGGGCCATTGGTTGAATAAAGGCAATTAACGCCAGATGGAGATAATAGCCCCAGGGCTATAAACAAGCCCCATCCACTCTGACTGGCAGACCCAGGTAGGTGTGAAATCACTGATAAGACTGTGAAACTGATCTGGGGCTGGCAACGCAAAACCATCCAGGTGTGACACTATGGTGAGGTTTAGTGGTTAAAAGAATTTTTATGACTGGACAGACTTGGAGTTAATTGCAATTACTGTCAGGAGGAGATAAGAAGAATTTATGACGGGAATGCCAAAGAGATAATAGTGTCTCAGACACTGTCTCCTTGACTCAGCTTAAATAAGGGTCCCTAGCCTGTTTTATGTTAGATTAAATCTGACTTCAGAACAGGTAGGAACTATCCCAATGTTTGTAGTCATATGCATGATTTTTATGTTGGCTTCTATGAAGGATTTCTTAGTAACTATGCAACAGTCTTTTAGACATATGAACTTTCAGTCTATATCTTGATCTAGGTTATTCCAAGAACTATCTTTGGCGTAGGTACTTGAGTGTCTTTCTAAGTTCTGTGTTTCAATATCATTGTGCTTTAAGTGTTACTCTTCTGAGAAGTAGAAACTATGGAAGGCAGGTCTTGTCTAGATATACTTGAGGTGTCGTAGCAGATGCTTGACATTTCTCTTTCTAACTAGACTAGTCTCTTTTTGATGAGTGCATTTGTTGTACAGATTACAGTCAACTGACTATTTATTTAATTCTTACAACAGCAGTAACTAACTAGTGCATTATGCTATGATGTTAAAGTATCATAATATGTCTAGTTTAATCAATATGTTTATGTGTATTGGATGTTTGATATATTGATTTGTCATATGCAAACTTACCAATATGAAGTGTTATGCTATTGTCTGCGCATTGGCACATTGGCCAATGATTGTGTTGGAAGCAGAGGTGTAATGGTACAGACATTACCCACAATTGGTAGTATGGGGTATATGGTGCTAAACTTTCTCAGTGTATTGTGGGCGTGCGTCCACGGTAATGCATGGAAACCTGGCACAGCTACTTGTCACGGCTTGCAAGCCCGGATGATCAGGCATTGTTATAATACCCTTACCGACCCTGTGAGCTGCTAAACTAACATTGGACGGAGCGGCTGTACGACACAGAATTTCTGTATTAGCGACATGGACATGGGGCGGCAGAAATGTAATCATTACAGGCGTGTGAGACAATTGAAAAGCCCGTCCCAGACTAAAGACAGTAGGGAGAAGGAGGATGGTGAACGCAGTAGAGCTGAAAGATAAACTTGGCCAGACTGGTCATTGTATATGTTTGTGTTATGATATGTTTTAATTAGGATTGCGCTGATGTAGAACTGATATAACACATTCTTGACTTTCTTTCAAGCTCTCACAAGGAGCACCTATGTTATAGATCTCAAGACTAGAGACTACTGACTAGGAGTGTCAGGACTGGCAGGATCGTCAGAATACCGGCAAGCTGTTCTTTTTCTCTTTGTTGAGTCTACTGGAGAGTGGGGATCTGGACCACAGTTCCAGATAGATGAAGTAACAAGTAAAGTTACGTAATGTTTCTCATCACAATATGTTATATGATTTTATCATCCTCATATTGACAATCATCCGATGTCTATTGTTATGATTAGCAAATAAATGTTGTAGTATTGTAACTCATAGTTCTGTCATTATATTTTTTCCAATTGTGCATACGTGTTGTTATGTACATTGGTGGGGGTTCACTTACACACCAAGGAAAGGAGCAGTCAGGGAGAAAACCTGGACTGAGATAGTCGTCTATACTAATATATTTAGACTTAAAACATCTATCTTAAGCTAACCTTCTCTTTCCTATACCTTGGCGAATATTCAGCACAGTTCATTTCATTTTGTAACGAGCCACTTGGAGCTGTACGTTGGATATTCATGGGCTTAATCTGTAGTTCAGCCATATAGATTTTGTCCCTAGTCAGTTTCTGACTATTAGGGGTTGCTCGCCAGTGAAAAATACTTTCATCTAGCCGGTGGGGCACCCCGACTTCTGACAGATTGGGCTTCTCGTCCTGGAATCTTGAATCGTACTTCTCGCTTATCATAGGACTCCGGTACTAGACCCTAGACAATACGATTTTTCAAAGTTAACTCTTGTAATCTTCATTCATCAAAATAGACTATCATCAAATGTAGCTACTTTTAGTTGAGGAAGTTACAGAGTACATATATAACTTTTTCAAAAGTATAACAGATAAGAACTTATGAGAAAACTACCTCATCTATCATTTATTGATAACTGTATTTTAACTTATTATCAATTTAGTGTATCATTCATCATTTAATGATAACTGATCACTTTAATCATATTTACATTGATGTGTTTGATGATTTAACTGCTTGACTGATTTGCATTTTATGCTAATATATGCCATGTTATTTTGACATGTATGCAGTGCATTTTAATGTTTATTTAGGTAAATATTACTGTTGATTACTGTGTAGTATATCTCTCACACTTACTTCACTGCTGTCGCCAGGTACTACTTTGAATATTATTTTCAGTTGTCTTTCACTGCTGAGGCTAAACTATACACATTGGATAGCGTAGACTGTCAGTAGTTAACTCTTGTCTTTCTAGCTTAGATCTGATTTTGATATATACATAGGAGCTTACCTGAATATAGTCATTAGCAATTATGTTCCTTGCTGTACCGGAATCCTTGAAGAGGAATCTGAAGGCGCGCGCAGATTTCTCAGAGATCCGCGAGAGGGTGGGGCATAAGAGAAGGCTTAGAGGGAGAGCAACTAGAAACATATATCATAGCAGAGTTAGAATGGTGGGACCAAGAAGAAGAATATTATGTTTAAAGAAAATGATGAGTTCTATTGAGCACAAGAGCGTAGCAAAACTGAAGGAGTAAGATGGAGAAAACGCATATAGGAAGCAGTCAATGCAGGAGAAGCTAACCTTTCTAGCGGAACATAAGGTAGGAGATATGGATGCTCACCCAACCAGGAAGGAAGGGACATCTTTGCCAACCACCGCAGAATCAGAGTTAGTGGACCGGGAACTACAGGTTCTCATTCGACCCAGTCCTAAACGGAAAAGAGGGAAGAAAAAACGTGCCAAGGGCACTTCAAACAGTCACAAACGTGATAACTGTTTGCACCACGGCAATAGTCGTTTGACAGTAGAGGACCTTCAGGAAAACCACTTGACTGCTACGAGAAATGAATCTCGAGAGAAAGAGGAACTGAAGACAACCTTTAATGAGGTCGCAGGCGGAGACCTAGCCGATTCTCACATTCCCTTCTGTTCACAGAATCACGAAGTGGAATTACATCTGACTGAAATAGGGAGGATGGAAGTAACTGAATCCCAGGTGAATTTCATTACTGCAACGCGGGAAGAATCACTAATTATCAGTTCAGATAATTTGCCTACTAACAGTTACCCAGAGGACAACTGTTCGTACCACAGGATATGTGGTTTAACTGGTCCGCCAGTACAAGACTCCCAGGAATCTCATTTTACTTCAACGAGAGGTGAAACTCAAGAGGAAGATGACCTGAGGACATCTTTTAAGGAGGTCGGAGATCGAGAGGTAACCGACTTTATTATTCCCTTCAGCTCAGGAGAGGATGAAGTGGGATTAAATTTGACTGACAGAGGGATGAAGGAAGACCCGGAACCCCTCGTGATCTTTGAGGCTGCAGCTCAGGACAAGACACTAGATCTCAGTTCAAATCATTTACCTAATGTGATGGTTTGCTTAGACAGCCCACCACAGGATTTACCTCAACTGGACTTAGCCCATGAAAGCACGACCAGAGAGGAACATCCAGACCAGGAAACATTTCCAGTTGTTATCTCACAGTATACCAGTTCGGAGACTCAGGAAACACAAGGAATTGTCATGAGCCAGAATATGGACTCTGATATTGTGCAGACAACATTGTCTGTAGTTGCTAAAGAAGAAAATTCTTTGCACAAGATGGAGGAAGAAAAGCCTATCATCTCATTAGCTGAAGTTATCAGGGAATTCCAGCAACAGGGACCTGAAGTAACAGAAGTCAAGAGTGGTTTGGAATCAACACTCTTAGGACTCAATCTACCCTTCAGTCAGGTCGATTTGATAGGAGTAGATCAGCTATTTGTGGATACTTTATTCAAAAGTAACTCCACTTTATTGCCCTGGAGTAAGTATGTTATTTCTCAAGGCTGGACAACTTGGCACACTAAATTTCCAATTTCTAGCACGGTTTTCACACGAAACTCTAATGCAGAGAAACTCAGCCCATTAACTGAATATCAGGGGAAGAAACCGCGACACCGAGGAGGGACGATTGTTACGCCCGACTTTGAAGGAGGAAAGCGCCAGTTGAATTTATATCATGGGACCATGATGTGTAACATTATTCCTTTTCAAAAGGAAGCTATTGATGAATCTGTTAAGGATCTATAAAGGATGGAGGAATATCACGGAGACAAGCTTTGCTGTGGCCAGCTTATGCAAGACCTCACTACGGGTACATCCTCGGCTGAAAGGAGTAAATCACGTGAGTGAATGGTGTAAAACAATTGCTGTCCAGAGGCGTAGAAGAATCCCGTTGATTGTGATCTTTCCCAGAGGGGTAAAATTACAACCTCCTGACAATTACCGGATTTTACCAAGCTATTGCATGGAATCCCGGCCGAAAACCAGGTACAAGGATCTATCCAGAGTATCTTTGGGCTATGGAAATGGAACGTCTTTATGCAGAAGCAGGACAACCCACTGCCACAAGGAATATTGGAAACCTTTAGGCAGATACAGAACGGAGAGTGCTTAGGCATTATTCTGGGATGTACGGCGTGCTTTGACAAAAGATTTCTGGCAGAAACTTTTTTTTTAAGGGGAAAGCTCTGTCGCGGAATGCCGCCTTAACATCCCAGAATATTTTTCTCGGTCTCCAAATTTGAGAGGCCAAATTGAGAAAGAATGAATTAATCACGCTACTCCAAGGTTATCTAGTCGTGAGGTAAGATTATTCACAAAAAGCCTCTAGCCATGACGTAAGCTTGCAGATGGCAAGTAAAATGGGATACTTGAGATGGACACAACTAGATAATTTAAATTAGTCTACACCTTGGAAAACTGCTGACCCAGACGGGCTATGACACCACACAGACACATTGGCACCTTCTCGTCCAGGTAGACCCTGGCTGAATCAACAATGAACTGGGCCATTGGTTGAATAAAGGCAATTAACGCCAGATGGAGATAATAGCCCCAGGGCTATAAACAAGCCCCATCCACTCTGACTGGCAGACCCAGGTAGGTGTGAAATCACTGATAAGACTGTGAAACTGATCTGGGGCTGGCAACGCAAAACCATCCAGGTGTGACACTATGGTGAGAGTTAGTGGTTAAGAGAATTCTTATGACTGGACAGACTTGGAGTTAATTGCAATTAACGTCAGGAGGAGATAAGAAGAATTTAAGAATGGAATTCCTGGGAGATAAGTGTCTACTGCTGGGCTAGGTATAAAAACCCCACTAGACCTGTTCCCTTTAGATTAAATCTGACTTCAGAACAGGTAGGAACTATCTCAATGTTTGTAGTCAAATGCATGATTTTTATGTTGGCTTCTATGAAGGATTCTTAGTAACTATGCAACAGTCTTTTAGACATATGAACTTTCAGTCTATATCTGATCTAGGTTATTCCAAGAACTATCTTTGGCGTAGGTACTTGAGTGTTCTTTCTAAGTTCTGGGTTCAATATCATTGTGCTTTAAGTGTTACTCTTCTGAGAAGTAGAAACTTATGGAAGGCAGGTCTTGTCTAGATATACTTGAGGTGTCGTAGCAGATGCTTGACATTTCTTTCTAAACTAGACTAGTCTCTTTTTGATGAGTGCATTTGTTGTACAGATTATAGTCAACTGACTATTTATTTAATTCTTACAACAGCAGTAACTAACTAGTGCATTATGCTATGATGTTAAAGTATCATAATATGTCTAGTTTAATCAATATGTTTATGTGTATTGGATGTTTGATATATTGATTTGTCATATGCAAACCTTACCAATATGAAGTGTTATGCTATTGTCTGCGCATTGGCACATTGGCCAATGAATTGTGTTGGAAGCAGAGGTGTAATGGTACAGACATTACCCACAATTGGTAGTATAGGGGTATATGGTGCTAAACTTTCTCAGTGTATTGTGGGCGTGCGTCCACGGTAATGCATGGAAACCTGGCATAGCTACGGGTCACGGCTTGCTAAGCCCGGATGATCCAGGCTACTATTATAATACCCTTACCGACCCGGTGAGCTGCTAAACTAACATTGGACGGAGCGGCTGTACGACACAGAATTTCTGTATTAGCGACATGGACATGGGGCGGCAGAAATGTAATCATTACAGGCGTGTGAGACAATTGAAAAGCCCGTCCCAGACTAAAGACAGTAGGGAGAAGGAGGAGGGTGAACGCAGTCGAGCTGAAAGATAAACTTGGCCAGACTGGTCATTGTATATGTTTGTGTTATGATATGTTTTAATTAGGATTGCGCTGATGTAGAACTGATATAACACATTCTTGACTTTCTTTCAAGCTCTCTCAAGGAGCACCTATGTTATAGATCTCAAGACTAGAGACTACTGACTAGGAGTAGTCAGGACTGGCAGGATCGTCAGAATACCGGCAAGCTGTTCTTTTTTCTCTTGTTGAGTCTACTGGAGAGTGGGGATCTGGACCACAGTTCCAGATAGATGAAGTAACAAGTAAAGTTACGTAATGTTTCTCATCACAATATGTTATATGATTTTATCATCCTCATATTGACAATCATCCGATGTCTATTGTTATGATTAGCAAATAAATGTTGTAGTATTGTAACTCATAGTTCTGTCATTATATTTTTTTCCAATTGTGCATACGTGTTGTTATGTACATTGGTGGGGGTTCACTTACACACCAAGGAAAGGAGCAGTCAGGGAGAAAACCTGGACTGAGATAGTCGTCTATACTAATATATTTAGACTTAAAACATCTATCTTAAGCTAACCTTCTCTTTCCCTATACCTTGGCGAATATTCAGCACAGTTCATTTCATTTTGTAACGAGCCACTTGGAGCTGTACGTTGGATATTCATGGGCTTAATCTGTAGTTCAGCCATATAGATTTTGTCCCTAGTCAGTTTCTGACTATTCTGGGGTTGCTCGCCAGTGAATAATACATTCATCTAGCCGGTGGGGCACCCCGACTTCTGACAGGCTCCATAAGGCTCGGTGCTTTTCAAAGATGGATCTGAGTCGGGGGTACTATCAGATACCAGTCAAACCGGAGATTCGACCACTGTTGGCTTCAGTACACCCAGTGGACACTACGAATTCAAGGTCATGCCCTTTTGACTCAGCAATGCACCTAGTGTGTTTACACGCATGATGAGGACTTTACTTGATCCTTTACAGGATCCGTCCATCATCTCATTCATGGATGATATTTGATTTCAGTGACAGCTTGGATGACCACTTACAATCCTTGGAGAGAGTGTTAATAGGCTCAAGGAAGCAGGGCTTACTGCTCGTCCAACCAAGTGCATGATTGGTTACCAGACTCTGGAATTTCTAGGTCACACCATCACTCCAGGACACACTGTCCCAGAAGAGAAGAACCTGGAGAAAATCAGAAATGCACCAAGGCCAAAAACGAAGAAGGATGTGCGATCTTTTCTCCGTTGTGTGGGTTCTACCACAAATTTATCCCACATTTCACTGAATTGGGAGCTCCATTGACGGAAACCTTGAAAAAGGGATTCCCGGACCAAATCATTTGGACACCAGAATGTGAGAATGCCTATAGTCAGTTAAAGGAGGCCTTGGTCAGTAAACCTGTATTACAGCTCCCTGACCTTTCCAAACCATTTGTGTGAGAACGGATGCGAGTGCAATTGGAATTGGAGCCGCTTTGTTACAGGAAGAAAAGACGATGCTTCGGTTTTGAAACCTGTAGCATACGCAAGCAAGAAACTTCTACAGGCGGAGAGGAATTATTCAACCGTCGAGAGAGAGTGCTTGTCCTCGTATGGGCAGTGCAAAAATTCCAGCCATATTTGTATGGAGTTAGTTTCGAGTCCAGTCGGATCATCAGCCCTGATGATGTTCCTGGCTACTTCTCAGAAGCTCAACGCCCGTTTGAGGCGATGGTCGTTGTTACTTCAACCCTATAACTTCACAGTGGAGTACATTCCTGGGAAGGAAAATGTTGGAGCGGATTTCTTGTCAAGACACCCAGCTCCTGAAGAAGAAGAATGAATCATCGGATTAAACTCACGGTGGAGAAGAGTGAGATGGACTACTCTCTTAAGAGGGGGCCTATGTCACAAAATAAAACCTTGCGTTTAACTAGTTGATTATTATAGATGGTTTTCTGATTAAACGGCCTATCTGCCAGCGACAACTATTTTAACTAACAGTAAAAACAAATCGGATGTCAAAATCCCAGGACAATATTTGTAGCTGCACGTGTATATTGGTCGACGGATTGGGAACACTCGGTGGTGAGTGAGACGGATCATACATCGCTTTGACAGTTTATAAACAGGTCGGATTGGAAGTGGAAGTACTCAGCTCGGAAGTAAACAGTCCGTCTGTCATGTAGAATTTCCGACATAAAACGGAAGGATGGCTGGGATTGTCACCCCTCGACAGCAGATTGGCAGTTGTTGTGGAAACTGTTGTTGGGATCATACAGTAACTCGCTGGCTTGTTGGGGAGGTCAAAACAAGTGATGACAGCTTTGACGGTGACTAGGCCAGTGGGAATGGATTCTTGACAGTAAATGATATGCCCAAAAACACCTGCAGGATATCAATACCGTCACGTGACCAATTTTAGGTTTGCCATAAACCATGATTGTCTTCTTCTTCTTCGTTCATCCGGAGTTTGTTTTTTCGGATGTGATTGCGTTGTGCCTGTTTACAGCAGAGCTGCGTTCTTGCGATGTTAGGCCGACACATCCGACTTCTGCGGGGAACCATGATTGGAGATGGGGAGTTGACCAAAAACCGTGGATTATGATGGACGTTTTGTTGGGAGAGCTCTACAGTGTTAGATTAATTTAATATTAACTAGCATGTGTCGTTATGGCAAAGTGTAGTAGCCATCCCGGAATGAGGCGGTTTTGCCTAAGGTAGAACCTATTATAATTAGTTCTAATTAATATAGGCTGTAGCCTTGTTAAAACTAAAGTGTGATGATTAGCACTGTTAGCGGAAAACTAGCTAGAGTAGGGAAGTGATACTTGGTCTGTTAGTTGAAAATAGATTAGTAAAGTGTTGATAAGCTTTAGTAGTTGAGAATTGAGTAATGAGGGATAATTGGGATATTTCCGTAGGTGTCCCTGGTGTGGGGGGGGGGGGGGGGGGGGGGGTTCCGCATTCTGTTTGTTGATTTTTTTTTCTTGTCTTGGCCTGATGATAAACTATGTGTTCAGTCATCTGTCTCTGACAGAGTAGGTTCACTGTATTTTCTGAGCGAGGCCGATGACCACGATCATCTAATAGAGATCAGTGACGGGGAGGCTATCACCAGTTGTTTGATTTATTTACAGGTTCCTCTGGTTGGAATGAAGAACCCGGAACCACTAAAGATCCGATCCGGATAAATTATGATGTAGAGAGATGGGCCAGCAACTTTCGCAACGGAAGAAGTTAATACACATTGCTCGGTGGAGCCTAATGGTATATGTATCCTACATGAGTGAATACCAATCGTTAACACACCTGAAGTGATGGATGTTCAGCCCATGTGGAACTAAATCAGTAGGAACGATGTTCACATTAGATGAAACCAATCATTGAAGTGTGTTGTTCCACGTATCAAGGAAATCAGAACTTTCAGACTATATCTAGTGAATAAAGCAAGCCATTTTTGTCAAGATACATTGACTGTTTAAGAGTGAAAATACAGATCTAATAGGAACCGTTGTGTTAGGAACAATAATAGTATTTCCACGGATTATATATTTACATGGGATTCAGATCTCATGGTCATCAGAGCTCCTGCAGGAGGACATGTCTGGAGAGAAGGATACGACTTCGGTGAGGTCTATTGTACTGACTCGTGTGATGTCGTGATCCTTGCCATGATGTGTGCACTATGATCCTGAACTTTGAGGGCTGACATATACATTATGTTATAATACACGACACATTTTTCTCCGCATACACGTCTCATATACGTTACACTTTTCTTTTAATAAATTAATCTTTATTAATTTTTAGAAGCAAGAGTTGTTGAGTATGTTGCGTTGGGGAAGTATGAGAGGGGGCATAGTACGACAGTGAGAGAGTGG
>JACEFZ010028456.1:0-7500 GCA_014155875.1 Cepaea nemoralis
GGGACCCACAAATTTTTTTTTTCATATCCTATTTACAGGACATTGCAGTCAACACCAGCATTTTTCAGCTGCTGTTGGTGTCTTGGCAAGTTTTACGTTCAGTAGTTTGCCATTGCTTTCTGAACGACCGGCTCACATACCTTTCCGTTAGAAACCAACGTGACGCGATCCACTGCCGAATCTCGCACGGCTGTGTTTTGTACGTGGGTATACGGGATTACGAACAGCGTCCTTAACACCTTCGCCAGGAAAACCGGCTGGAAATCTCTAAGGAAAGAAAATCAACGCACGGGTAGAGCCAGTGACTTAGGGTGGAATCTGTCTAGAGCAGGTACATCTGACACACAGGTATGCAGAAGTTAGACACGCTGACCATACCTAGTGGTGGTGAGATCCTCTCGACACAGAACAGATGAAGAAAGTCATACGATGATTTCAGTTTTACGACTACCGTAATTCGTGCTACGCTTCTACTATGAATTCATAAAACAGGGTCGGGGGACTGCGTGGTTCTCGAGGTTCTCGAGACCACGGTCTCGAGGTATGGTGTCCGCCTGGAGTGCTGGAGGTCCAGGGTTCAGGCCGCGGTGAGGACCGGGATTTATTTAAAAAATCCACCTGGACTTCCAGTAATAAAACATTTTTCCCCTGGGTAGTGAGATCGGACGCCGGTGTGTATTGTTGCCCACGTAAAAAAATTCCTTGGCAGTTGGAAATCGAAAAAGAGTAGCCTAACGGCGCTGCCCGGGCAAAATTTCGAGTTTAAAATCTACCCAAAGTATTTCAGGATCCTCGCCGATGCAACGGAGTTCGTGCATTGAGCTGAGTTTCTCCAGACTCAGGTTTGAGTTAGGAGGAAAACGGAGCACTTATGGGTTAAACCGTGTGCAGTGATGTTGATCCAACGACTAAAACTAAAACTACAAAAAAACAAAAAAAATACCGGGTATTTGTACAGTCTCACTATTGTATGTAGAACCATTTTGAAAAATTAAGTACTTTACGTCATCTCAAAATGTGCTTTAAAAGAATTCATTAAATTACTTACAATAGTCACTGCTATGGTCTAACGCTGTTTTGGGGCAGCTGGAAAGTACCAATCAAGCATTCATTATAACTTATTCAACAAGTTTCTAACCGTCATGTGATGAACAGGTTGTTTATCGGAAAATCTTGCTATAAATCTCTGAACAACCATCCGTGTGTATCGACCGCCGTTTCTATGTCAACATTGATGCACTTATCCCATCGTTTTATCAGTCCTCCCAAACCGGCCGCATAGAACTGCGTGCTCTGTTTTCTAAACCACGTTTTCACTTCACATTCAACTTCAGCGTCATTCGCGAAATGGCTCCCGCCAAGGTGGGTTGTCAGTGTTTATGCTGACAAATGTTTGTCCCATAAAGCGGTGCATAGCTGGGTAGAAAAAGTTACGAAGGCGAGTCAATTATTAAGTCACATAGTTCTGTGGGATGGCCAGTAAATTCAAACAATGCAAGCAGTTCTATGCAGCCTGTTTGAGAGGACTGATAAAACGATGGGATAAGTGCATCAATGTTGGTGGAAATTATGTTGAGAAATAGAGGAACAATGTATGGTTTCAAGTTGTTATCATGTGTAGTTAATTTTCTACAGCCATTTGTGACTTACTTATTAACTTACCCTCGTATGAACTCTTACATGCTACTCCCCATTCATGTACCCAGATGTAAATCGGTTCTCACTTGTCACTGCAGGCAGTTACTTCGGTGAAATCAGTATACTGAATATGGGCACTGCCGGGAACCGTCGCACGGCCAGCGTCAGGTCAGTAGGCTACTCCGACCTGTTTTGCCTGTCCAAGAAGGATCTGTGGGACGTCCTAAAGGAGTACCCTGCTGCCAGGGTCAAGCTGGAGGCCATAGCTGTGAAGCGTCTGGAGAAGTACAAGAAAGCGCCTCTAGAAAAAGGTGAAAGATCTTCCTTCTTTCCATTCGTTTGCTTCAGATTTGCCTATATCTACAATGTTGTCTCTGGTATGAATTGTACTTTCTTTTTTAGGTATCTCAGTGGTCCATATAGTTTATCTTCCATTGTCGTCTCGCTAGGCCAGAAGATTTGCATGGACATGTTGTAATTTGGACAGTTTTGGAGTATGTGCTCTGCCGTCTGCGACGCCAATCCACATGTGCACGTGGCTGATTCACCATTCTTTAATTTTGTATACATGCGGTTGAGTAATCTATTGTGTCCTGTTCTGAGGCGCAGAATAATGACTTGTTCTGGTCTGTCCATGAAGCAGTAATCATCTCGAGCTAGTGTTGGTGTCTTTTGATTGGAGTGGTCATTCTTTTCTTTTGGTAATATGTAACAGGCACATCAGGTTGTACTTCTGTCTCTCTTTCTTTTGTTAGTTAATCAGCTCTTTCGTTTCCAAGAACTCCACAATGGGATGGTATTCATTGTGTGTTGACCTTACGCTGGCTGCCTAGATAAGATAGTAGTATCTGTAGTACTTGAAATGTCCCAGACTGCAGGTCCTCAAGTACTGATTTTGCATCTGCCAAAATGATAGATGAGAAATTAATGGTTAGAGATTACAAGCAGATCTGGAAACTTCCCGGATCTTTTCTCTTATGTAACCCTATCTTGATGATAATCCAGATTACAAGTCAACCTAAGCATGCGTTTCAATACCAGAAGTGTTGCCTTTTTTTGCGTGTTGTCTGTGGTTAGGGTAGCCCTGATGTTGTCTATCCGTTGCTTCCCTGCATATCATATAATGGGACATATAACTTGGCACATGCGTACATCCCGCAGTAAGCTAGCGATTCCCGGGTTGATGTGCACATCTTAGAATGGAGTAGGAAATCATATGTTAGACTTGCGTTCCTTTGACCCCCATATCCAGATCTTGTTTACCTGTATGTTCCCAAGATTTACACAAGTAATTTACATGTATTGCTTCACGCTCGCCATAGGGGATGGACTCCCTGTGGTCAGATTAGTGTCCTAAACCTGCGACTGGCCTAGCAAGCCGGCAGGGGATCTTCAGACTGCTCGTAGAAAAACTAAGAAGTATAAACGGACTGACCCAAACGGCTATCGACCCGGCAATGTTAACGGACTACGAGATAGATCAGCGATTCAAAAATAGGCACAATGAACGTCTGTGGTTTCAATAGTAAAGAAGAAGAGCTTATAGAAACAATGGAGAAGAGGAATATTGGTCTGATGGGAATAGCGGACACCAGAACAAAAGGAAAGGATGCAAGGAGCTCCACCGCAGTTACACGTTTGTTTACTCTGGAGTAGAAACAGCAAGAAAGGGCAAGACACGGTGTGGGAATAGTCATCGAACCACAGCTAGCAAGAGCAATACTAGAAATAAAATATATATCAGAAAGAATCATAACAGTGAGAATAAAAGAACAAACAATCACAACATATGTACAGATATACGCACCATGTAATGCAAACAATAATGAGCAAGAATGTGAGGACTTCTACGAAGACATACATGATGTGCTAAATAAAATAGATAAGCAGGACAACATCATAGTTATGGGAGACTTCAATGCAAGACTAGGACATAACAGAGGGGGCATAGAAAAACACCTGGGAGCATTTGGAGATCAGCAAAATGAAAGGAATGATAACGGAAGTAGACTGATAGAGCTTTGCAGCCAACACGATCTCTATATAACAAACACATTCTATAAACATAAGATTCGCAAGTATACACCTGGTATAAATGGAACAATCTAGATACTAAAAGCCAAATTGATTTTATATTAACAAGAAATAACAGAAAGAGAAATATATTAGATGCAAGAGCAGTGCCCAATTTCAGTATAAACACAGATCATAAAGCAGTCGTTGCCACAATAAGAACCATTAGAAGAAGAAAACAAAAAGCAGGAAAATACATGCCATGCGAATCAGTAAACTTAAAAAACCTTAAAGACGAGGCAGTAAGGGAAATATATGAGAAAGAACTAACTGAACTCTTTGTAAAATTACCTACGGAAAGAAAAACAGTGGAAGAAGAATGGGAGACGTTCAAATCAAGCGTTTTAAATACTGCAAAAATAACATGCGGAACCACGAAAAAACGCAAAACACGGATAAAGAAAATGACAAGTTGGTGGAACGCAGAAGTAAAGAAAGCGGTAAAAGAAAAAAAGGAAAAATATAAAAAGTGGTTGAAGAGCAAACAGGAATGTGATCTCATAGAATACAGAATATCGAGAAGACATGTGAGTAGAATAGTAAAGAGGGAAAACAGAAAGACTGGGAAGAGTATGGAGAAACCCTAAATAAAAACTACAAGGAGGCAATTAGAAACTTCTACAAAAAGATAAGTGCAATGCGAACCAGAGGAGTACCCTTTGACCCAACTGAAATAATTAACAGCGAAAATGGAGAACCAATAAGTGAACAAAAACACATCCTAATAAGATGGAAGCAGTATTTCGAACAACTTCTCAACATCCCATCAGATGTCACAGGAATTCAAGAGACCTACACAGATGTCACCGAGGAACTAGAACCAGACATACTAAAAGAAGAAATTATAGAAGCCATCAGATTATCCCCATTGAACAAATCACCAGGACAGGATGAAATACCAAATGAACTAATTAAAGCAGCAAGGGAAGTAGGAACAGCTTGGCTACATAGACTATTCAACCATGTTTGGGTAGAACAACAGACACCACGAGACTGGGGAAACGCCATAATTATCCCAATTTGGAAAAACAAAGGCAGCAAAAGAGATTGCACACAATACAGAGGCATTTCACTGTTGAGTCATACTGGGAAAATATTTTGCAAAATTCTTGAAAAAAAGATTACGAACTACTTTAGAACCCCAACTAAGCGAAACGCAGCTTGGATTCAGGAAAAACAAAGGATGCACAGACGCCATTTTTGCTCTTAGACAACTTATAGAAAAATCAATTGAATTCAATGAAACACTCTACTTAGCCTTTGTTGACCAAGAAAAGGCATTTGATAGGGTAGATAGAAACAAGCTGTGGGAAATCCTTAAACAATATGGAGTGAGTACACATCTAACAAACCTATGTAGAAGTTTATACGACAACAGTGAATGCATAGTGAGAGCAACTGGAGGACACTCAGAACCCTTCACCATAAGATCTGGAGTACGACAAGGTTGTGTCCTGTCCCCTCTCTTGTTCATAACATATATAGACAACATATGTAAAGAAACCAGCCAAGCAGAGACAGCAAGAATACCGCATGACGAGAACACAGAAGAAGAACCATCTGCAAATCTAACCATTAGAGAACTCCTGTTTGCGGACGACCAAGCACTAATAGCAAAATCAGAAGCTGAATTACAAGACCACATGAATAGTCTAAACGAAATGTGTAGGGAACATAACATGAAAATTAGCACAAGCAAAACAGAGGTAATGACTATAACTAAAGAAGAACAAACAGCAACAATTCACCTAAACGAACATCCCTTGAAACAAGTAAAGAGCTTCAAGTACCTAGGAAGTATAATATCATCAAATGGCAGATCAGAAGACGAGATCGAAAATAGGTGCAATAAGGCAAATCAACTCATTGGACAAATGGCACCAATACTAAAGAACAAACATGTATCAATAACTACTAAGAAAGCACTTTACAACACAATCTTCCTACCAACTCTGTGCTACCAATGCCAAACCTGGACAATGACAGAAAAAGAGAAAAGAAAAATCACAACAACAGAAATGAGGTTCCTGAGAAGAATACTCAACGTATCAAGAAGAGATAAGATCAGAAATGAAGAAATCAGGACTAAAGTGGGGGTTAAAGCTGCTCTAGATTTTATTAGAAAGCAGCAAGTCAAATGGTTTGGCCATGCAAGTAGGCTACCAGTCAACAGCATGCCACAACAAGCAATGACTGTACAGACCAGATGGAAACAGAGGAAGAGGCCGACCACGTAAACGCTGGACGGAGGGAATAACAGAATCCATGGGAATGTCGATATACGAAGCCCATAACCGGGCACTCTCACGAAGTTTATACTTCACCTCGACACCGCAAGGTACAAGAGGAACATGATGAGATGAGTGAGATGAGAGCTTCACGCTCATAGAAGATAAAGAAAAGACAATTATAGCTGTAAAGACTTTTGGTTCAGCCTCACGATTTCCTGTTCCCACCATGTCTCCCTGGAGCCCGACTAACTGGTCCAGTGTCGTAGTGCATTTGCCACCTTGGAGAGGCAATGGAAGACGTCTGGAGTGGGTCTGTTCGAATCTAGTTTGTAGCTCTCTGTTTCCTCTGCTATTTCTGGATCCGACTTCTGTTTATTTCCGTTTTCTTCCATGAGTGTATATCCAAAGCATTTATATCTTTAATCTCCTTGCTTTTTTTCTACTTTGTGGCTTCCTGTGGATAGAATAGCTAGTCGAGAGTTTAGCTTGTAGGCGTAATATGTATCCCCTTCAGCACCAGTGCTTTTCTACAGCGCGTACTTTGCTAGAATGTTTAGTGATGAACAATGTATTACATAATTGGGTTGAGCTGAGCTAAGAGCTGACATTATTGCACTTAGGACATTCTCATACGCACCCCGTCACCTCGTTCAACAGCAAGCAAAGAGTCTCTACTAATCGTTCCCACCGCTATCTTATTAAAAGTTCTCCTGGTCTTCCCTCTTAATTTTGAGATTATACCAGACACCCTGCTAATACCCCGCAATCTCATCCTATCCAAATACGGGTTTTCAATCTGTCCCCCCACATCTCCTTCTCGTACCCCAGGCGCACAACCACCTCCACCTTGACCATACGTAATGTACCATCGAGTGGTGCATTCCCTGCCAGCCTATCAGCCTGTTCATTCCCCTGCACACCCGCATGGCCAGGGCAAAATATTCATACAGTTCTCACAATCTGTGACCTCTGAAGCGAGGTGAGCCATTCGACACGAAACATTCCTCTTCTCCACCTTACTAAGCATACTCCTGGAGTCCGTAATAAATACAATTGTGTGTTACAGTGGTCTCCTCTAACCAACGGAATGCCACTGTGACTGCTTCCACCTCCATTCTCGCGCTGGAGGTCGTAGCCTCATATGCCATACTCTCCTGTTTTAAACATCGACCATTAGCCTTCGCAATGAAACCCCAACCACTCCGATGGTTTCTCACCACTGACCCATCAGTATAGATTACTATGTCACCTTGATGTGCATTACTCTGGATCATTTGTTGCACCTCAAACTCTGTGTGGCCCGCTGTCCATTCTCTGCACTCACGACCCAGTGTTACTATTACATTGTGCCACTCCGTCATGTCTTCCGGTACTTCAACCCACTCTTTTCCATGATTGATGGTCTCTAGATCACACACCTGACGTAGAGATATTTCTGCTTCTGAAATCAAGGATCAGCCTCGTCTTAGTCTATGACCCTTGACCATATCCATGGCTTCATGCAAGGGATGATCCCTGTCTGCGGCAACTCTCAGGTACTATTTGGCTTGAAGGACCT
>JACEFZ010028456.1:12500-100000 GCA_014155875.1 Cepaea nemoralis
ATCTCGAGATCTGTGGAGAGAAATAACGCGCGTGAAACCATTTGGCAGGGAACGTGATGATGATGATGATGATGATGATGATGATGATGATGATGATGATTATTATTTTATTATGCAAAAATGAAATCAGAGGACACTGAGCTCATATATACGTGTCATGTGACCAGAGAGGGTCTGCAGAAACGTGTGACACCGGGAAAATCATTGGTGTTAAAGGCATAGGTCGACAGAAGGAGAACATGCTAGATGCTTTAACAGAGTCGCAAAGAAGGCGGTCAGAGGTTGAACTTATATACAATTAAGCACGGAGGTCAACATATTGTTTGAGGCTTCTGTGTTTGAAAGTTTCACTTTGATTCTTAGTTCTCAACATTTCATGACGTTTCGGAACAATAGAAACCCGGGGAAAATAACCACTATGAAAAATAATAAGTGCATTATTTTCTAATAGCAGGTGTGGTCCAGATTTCTTTAGTTTGCCGTAACCATTTGTAACACATCACAGAACACAGTATTCAATAGTTAGGATTCACGCTTGTAACAAAATAAAAGAGAAAACGGTCTTCAGTGGTAGAGATTCACACTTGTAACAAATAAGAGAACACAATATTCAGTGGCTGGGTTTCAAGGGAAAGAGCCAGTTCCATATAAGGCGATATTTGGAACTGTAAGAGTTACAGAAGGGTGTAGATGTGATATATTTGTGCAGAATTATTCTCTTTCTTACAGTTTTCATGTAAAGTTTAGGAGGCAGGTTTTTTTAACAACTCACTGGTGTCAAACATGATGTTAAATAATGCATACACAAACAGTGTAATGTATCATTTTTGGCCTGACATATTTCGCCGTATCTCGTCCCGTGCATGCTACAGAGATGATTGAACATATACTAAAGTAGCGTAATGAATCCTCTAAGCCATTGGTTCTCAACCCTTTTTGCCCAAGCACCCCTTCACCATATATTCAGAAAGTCACCCCCCCCCCCTCTTTCGTATTTCCTCCCTATAAATCCCCCCCCCCCTCCATCACGCCCTTACACAGTATACGTAAAACTGTAAGCTAAATTTAATAGCACATACTAGAACAAGTCTAGACGTCTACATAAAACGTGATTTGCTGTGTCTACTTACGTTATAAAATGAACTTCAGAAGGGCGAGAAGTCTAGAACCGTAATATGGAGGGAAAAACAATATCAAGTAATCGGTTCTTGTGTTGACGCGATCTTGAAATAATCTTAATTACCCTCCTCCCCCTTGGAAACCCTAAAATTCCCCCCTGGAGGGGAGGAATTCCCCACCGGTTGAGAACCACTGCTCTAAGCTGACATGTACAAGACACTATCATATGTATCACATTCGGTGTTACAGTTGTAAGGACACAATGATGATACTTTGTTTACATAATTACGGTATACAGGCGTTAATTGTAGACACCTCTACAAATCTCAACAACCGTTTGTTTTATGTGGTAAACAATAACATAGAAAGCTTCTTTCTGGCGACAAGTGTCTTCGAGGTAGCTTGCTATGAGCGATACAGGTTCTTCCCTATACTGGCATTTGCCGTCTTGACAGACGATACTTTGTTACACTGTGCTTCAAAGAAGGGCATAATAACCTCTCCAAAGCACAAAGTCTGGTGAATTGTAGAGATCATGTGTTGCCCATGCAGCATAATCCCTCATTTCGGCCTGCCTAGTTTTACCCCCAGACGAAATGTAACACAAATACATTTGGAACAAGATAAACCGCAGAAGCTTCCGAATCAGCAAAGCAATCTGTCCGCCTTTCGGAGCTTCGATCCTAGACCAGTTGCCGGCCGAGGCTTAGAGCAAAATATCGCTCAACGTGGTGTTTTCCAATTAGTTTGTTCAATCGAGTTCCCAGCATTTTCTTGGTCCATTAGGGGTGTATTTTGTTATTATTTACCAACTGTCTTTCTGTTCTGCGTAGGCAAAAGGTCTGGCGTTCACATTTCAACAGATGTCTGCAATTAGATTTGGCGTATGGAAGCAGTTTTACCTCTGATGGGATTAATATATAAAAGGTTTCATTATATAGCTTTAATGTAAGTTAGTTGCATATCATGTACAGGACATGGCAGTCAACCCCAGCATTTGTTGGCTTGTTTGTTATTTCTTGGCAAATTTTGTTCAGTAGTTTGTCATTGCTTTCTGAAGAGCCAACACTCATACCATTGTTAAAACCAGCGCAAGGTTGTCTCCTGCAAAATCGACCGCAGCTGTGTTTCGAAAGCGGTATGCAGGATTACGAACTGCGTCCATAAACCCTCCCCCCCCCCCCCTTTTTTTTTTAGCTACAGTGCCGGATTTAATGTATGTTGCATTATCTCTGGCAAGATACAGCGATTTATGTAAGATGCTACATTGTGTAATATATTTTTTAATGTTTTCATTATTCTAATTAACAAGCTGAAAACATTATTATGAGTGTCTTATTTCTCAAGATTGTTTCACAGATTCAGTGCCCCCCCCCCCCCCCCCCCGCCACCACCACACAAAAAAGTTGGTTAGGCCCAAACATGGTGCACAATCAAATGAACAAGTATTATAATGTTCTGTTCCCTGAGCATTGAAATTGTGGAAGGTAGGCGAAAAGAAACAAATAACACAATGACCGTAGTATGGCGATATATCACCCTTCTGTCCAAATAGGAGGTCACATTTGACGATATATTATCCTTTGGCACTCATCAAATGTCATGTCATGTCATGTCATGTCATTGGCACCTTGCCGTCTTGACAGACGATAGTTTGTGCTCTAAAAAGGCATAATAACTTTTAACTAATCAAACTCAAACTCAAATCACACTCATCAAATATAGCATGTTTAAACCATCATACCTACGGAGAAAAAAAGAAACAACAATCATGGTAACAATTACCGACCAAGAATAATCGCCTCCTTTCACTAACCGGCTCTGTGGCGAATGGCTTACGGACGCAGTTCGTTATCCCGCAAACCCGCGTTCGAAACACAGCTGCGGGAAATTTGGCAGCAGACCGCCTCGCGTTGGCCATTGTACGATATTGTATGGGTGCCGATCGTACAGAAAGCAATGGCAAACTACTGAACGTAAACTTGCCAAGAGATCACAACAAGCAAAGTATGCTGGTGTTGAATGCGACGTCCTGTAAGGAATATGCAACTAACTTTAACTATTATAAAACACCTGAAAATACTGACCGCTGTAACTGGCGTACAGTCTTTTACGAATACATTCAACCATAATACTCCCTTCTGTCCAAATAGGAGGTCACATTTGACGATATATTATCCTTTGGCACTCATCAAATGTCATGTCATGTCATGTCATGTCATTGGCACCTTGCCGTCTTGACAGACGATAGTTTGTGCTCTAAAAAGGCATAATAACTTTTAACTAATCAAACTCAAACTCAAATCACACTCATCAAATATAGCATGTTTAAACCATCATACCTACGGAGAAAAAAAGAAACAACAATCATGGTAACAATTACCGACCAAGAATAATCGCCTCCTTTCACTAACCGGCTCTGTGGCGAATTGCTTACGGGCGCAGTTCGTTATCCTGCAAACCCGCGTTCGAAACACAGCTGCGGGCAATTTGGCAGCAGACCGCCTCGCGTTGGCGATTTTACGGTATGGTATGGGTGCCGTTCGTTCAGGAAGCAATGGCGAACTACTGAACATAAACTTGCCAAGAGATCACAACAGCAAAGTATGCTGGTGTTGAATGCGACGTCCTGTAAGGAATATGCAACTAACTTTAACTATTATAAAACACCTGAAAATACTGACCGCTGTAACTGGCGTACAGTCTTTTACGAATACATTCAACCATAATACTCGCAGTTAACATTATTATCTATGAATGGGAGACAATTCATTTATCTCTATGGACATAATGTCACATTGAAGATGAACGATTTATAACGGTTATGTTATAATTTGTTAGTTAAAGATTTTGATCTCTTCTATTACAAGGAAAGAAATTAACTGTTAGGGGGGGGGGGGGGGGGGGGGACAATATGGCGATGTAGGAACAGCAATGATAGTTGTTATTATGTATGTATGGTGTGAGTGTGAGAGCGGTGTGTGACATCCTGAAGAGGATGTCTCATTGTCTTCTTGTGGAAGCTTCTTGAAACGCAACTAACATTTAGTTTGTTTCGTTTTAACTGGATAGTTACTTATTTATTTTTTTTTTATATACACATCAAGTGAGAATGTTTTGACTTTTAACAATGTTTCCTCTTTTCTTTCCAGCAAGATATTAAATATAATCTGTAATAATCCTTTCCTGATTATGGATTATAACATATTGATTAAGTCTGTTGTTTTTACATTAAAAGATGGTTTAAAAAGCAAGAAGATCGGGTTCATTGCAATGTGTTTTATCCCATATGGCTCTGGTCCTTTCCGCAGGACGTCCTGTCAAAGGCGTCTCACAAAGCGCGAACACCGTAGCTCCAGCGACGACCCCCCAGGAATCTTGGAGAAAGTTGCATTCGTGAAACCAACGAGGTGGCCCGAAATTCAAACCGCAGTCTTCGGAGCGTTAGGCAGACGGCGTGGCTACTTCGCCACGGAGACTCGCTGTTACATTCACGTATGGTATACCACCAACACTGACCTATATACACAGAATGACATATCACAGACAAAAGTATTATATTATTATTATTATTATTATTATTATTATTATTATTATCAAAATCATCATCAGCATCCTCATTATTATTACAATTTATTATGATTATTAATATTATTCATTCATTCATTCATTCAGTAGAATGTCCTTTGAAGAACCTCGCTCCCATAACAACCTTCCGGAAAAACTCTCAATCATAAGCAAGGTGTCCCGCGTCCGGTACACCAATCTGGAGATCATCCGCCACATCCTGAACCCATCTTCTCTTTGGCCTTCCTCATCCTTTCTTCCCAGGCATATACTCCTCCATTACTTTACTCTCCAAACTTTCGTGGCGTTTCAAGTGACCAAAATATTTCAATTTTCTTTGTTTTATCGTCTTTAATAGCCGTCTTCTTCACTATTCAGCTCTTGAAGTATGGATGCATTTGTTCTTATCTTAACCCAAAATATTCTTAGAACTCGTAACATTTATATTTAAGGGCATTTACCCGCTGTTCAGCTTGTTTAGTAAGTGTCCAGGTCTCACAGGCGTATGTTGCAATGGGAAAGATGCATGCTCTAAAAAATCTAATTTTTGTAGTTCTGTCTGTCCCACTCCATAATTTATTCAGATGTTTTAGTCTTTGAAGAGCAATTGATAGTCGTCGTTTAATTTCTTTCATTGTGTCACCGTTGTTGGTAATCAATGGCCCAAGATATTCAACATTTTCCACCACCTCCAACCTTTCCTCATTAACATATATTTCTTTCTCCACAGTAGTTATATCTGTATACATTATCTTTGTTTTTGCAATGTTAAGATATAAGTTGTGATTTCCACTATTCAATTGGGTTGAGGCTATTAGGTTTTCTATACCATTCTGTTTTATGGATAGCAATACTGTATCATCAACATACCGAATCTCTGGTATTTCATGACTAGTATTATTGCTATTATTAATATTATTATTATTAATGCTATTATTATTATTATTATTATTATTATTATTATTATTATTATTATTATTATTATTATTATTATTATTTTAATGTTATTATTAGTATCACTATTTATTATTATTGTCATCACCGTTATTATTATTTATATTACTACTGCTATTATTATTGTTGTTATTACTATGTATATGCTTATTTGTATTATTGCTTGTATTAATGCTATTATTATTATTATTGTTGTTATTAACGCTACTATTGTCGTTATTACTATTTATTATTATTATTATTATTATTATTATTGTATTGACAAATATTTATTATTTGTGTCATTACTATGATTATGCCGGTCTCTCTGGCCGAGGGGTTACAACACTTTCTCCGTAATCCCGTTTATCACGCAGTCTCGTAGCGGGCGAGAGCTGGGGGAGGTTCGACCCCCGCTGGTGACTTGCGGATTAACTGAGCCGGCCGCTCAGAAAGCAATGGCAAACTACTGAGCGTAATCTTGCCAGGAAATCAACAGACAGCTGAAAGATGCTGCTGTTGACAGCGATGTCCTGTAAAAGATATGCGAAATTTAAAAAAAAAAAAAAAGCTATGATTATTATTATACACGTGATTAAGTTTACCAGACAAAGTTCCTCAAGTGTGTATGTGTATAGATGTCTGTTAAAGTTTATTGCATGACCTTTATAGGAATTTCCAATCAATCAATGTGTCTGTTAATGATTGACTGGGCAATTTTAGTGCAAAACAATGTATTCCCTTCCTTCGTGAATTTAAACACTAGACACCTTTCATCAGACACTGAAATCCAATGAATATCCAACCGGTTTCATCAAGCGTCACTGCCAGCCACCTAACCTTAACTTGAAAGAATCAACGGTTCCCAAACTGCAAGTGTTTCTACAGCTTACTTTTCGAAGGGGCGAAGTAAAGACGCGAATACACGATCGACTTAAAACAACTGTAAACCGAACATTGCTGCTGAACCAATTATCAGATATAAAACCGCCTCGATACCTATCCCATATGTGGAAGAACCTTTGTCTCTGTACACCAAATCAAACTGCATGCATCAGTTTCAGTGTGAGTGTAGAGCGGCTTACATAGGTAACACGGAAAGACAATTAGAAAATGGAGTAGCCGAAAAAATACCAGTGTGGGTGGAAAAGAGAGTTCATCAGCCTTCGGGAATCCCCGTGCAGTCGAAAGGTCATAAAATGTCGAATTAGATCATCATGGAACATTTGTTGATTAGCAAGCGTACAGTTAACAAACAGATAGCATTTTCGTATACTGCGTTCGACGATATCGAAGCATCATATATTAGTCAATTCCAGCCGTTACTATGTAAGCAGAAGGACTTCCTGTTAAGTGTTAGACTTCTGTGGGGCTAACGTTTTACACATTCGTGCAATATCAGAGAGAATGTACATCATATTTCTGCCAAATTATCATTTATTTCTCCGCTTTATATGATACTTGTATATAACTGTGCAGTATGCACCTGACAAGATACAGCTAAATATGCCAGGCAGGAAATCGTGCAATATTTTGTTTATGGCCTCTGTGTTAAAATTCTAGTGCAATAGTTTGACATTGCTTTCCGAACGGTCGACGCCCCAAACTCCAAATTAAAGCAAAAGGGTCTACCTACAAGTTTGCCCACTGCTGATTTCTAACTCTCAACTTGGTGTGTCGGGGAGTTACGAAACTGCGTTTCTTACTATCCTCTAAGTCAATGTGTCTCTTCATGTTTACACAACGTCATAGCAGATCAGACTAGCTGCCATCTTCACTTTGTAGGTCGATAAAAGTGTAAATGCGAATATTTTTAAACAAGTGAATCGGTGAGACGGTGGCATGGAGGAATATCAGCAGCAGAGTTGATCCAGAAAACCAAAGACCGAGATCTGTGGAGAGTCATGAACACCTACGCCGGCTAGCAGGGCACTTGATAATGATGAAGTGAATCGGTACAGCTATTTCGGCACAGTCATAACATTTGATTGGAGATGCCTTGAAGAGATTAGAACAAGAATTGCCATGTCGAAGGTAGCCTTTTGCAACATACTGACTAATAAACAGATGTCACTTGCAACGAGGAAAAAAACGTTTTAAAGTGCTACATAGAACCTGTACTTGTGTATGGATGTGAAGCATGGACAATGAACAGAAAAGCTGAAGAACATATAATGGCAGTGGAGATGTGGTTTCTGAGGAAAATGCAAAGAATGCCGTAGACAGACAGAAAAACTAGTGAGCAAGTCCTACAAAAAACAAATAAAACATCGTAAACTGATTAGAGAAATTAGACGTAGTCAGTCACACTTGGTCACGTTATGAGAAGAAATGAATTAGAGAACATGGTGACAACTGGCAAGATCGAGGGGAAAAGAGTAAGGGGAAGGCAGAGAAGTAAATACCTAGATGGCTTGACCACGTGGTATGATGGCTTGACCACGTGGTATGGTCGAGACAAGAACGCGGAGTGGATCCACAACTCTAGTGATCGGATGAGATGGCGAAACATGACCACCCACGCTTATCGACGTGGCACATGATGCAGATGATATCAGATCAGACTAGCTACCATCTTCACATTATAGGTCGGCAAAAATGGATCTCATGTATGTTCTGTCTGTCCTTCTCTCGCCATGATGACAGAGCTTAATTCATCTTTCCAGTTCATCTTTTAATGTTTCCTTTCTTTAGACTTTCAGTGCCCATAATATATTTTTCTTTGTTACGTTTCGTGAATCTGCCTGCACAAGGTTCGTTTGCTAGACGCTTTCTGGAAAATCCAGGTTTTTGTGAGCTTTCAGGACAAGCCAGGTTTAATAGAGCTCACTGGGCAAGCTAGATTTAATAGAGCTTCGCGGAAGAAGTCATATTTAATAGAGCTTTCTGGACAAGCCATGTTTAATAGTCTTCTGGAAAAGCCAGATTTGATAAAGCTTTCAGGACAAGGCCGATATAATAGAGCTTTCTTGAAAAGCCCTGGTCGTTTATTGTTTGTCGAATACAATATACAAAATGCGGTCTGTTTGTTTGTTAACTGTATGATTGCAAATTAACAAGTGTTCCGCGATGGCCGAATTTAACGTTTTATGACCTGTCGACTGCACGAGGATTCCTTAAGATTGATTAACTCCTCTTTCCCACCCACACTGGTATGTGTTTGGCTACTCGATTTGCTTAATTGTCTTGCCTTTCTACCTATGTAAGTCGCTTCGCAGTTTGATTTGGTGTACTGGGACAATGGTTCTTTCACAGATGGAGTATTATCGAGGTGGTTCTATATCTGATCATTGGTTCAGCAACAAAGAATGTTCGGTATAATGAAGCTTTGGAGAAACCCGTGTCGATAAAGCATTGCAGGAGACTTCGAGTTTGGTAGTGTTTTTTTCTGGTTCAAGTTCTCTGAGTGCTGAAGATCGTGTCGTGTTAGTTGTTTCTGGTGTCTACTATGCTGCTAATCCCTCGCTTGTAGAGATGTTGATGTTATTTACACATCCACACTGTCGAAGGGATTCGTGGTCGTGCAGTAACTAATCGCACATGCCTGCCGGCGCAAAGGTCATATGTTCGAAACTCCATCCAGACGCATTTACTTGTCTGTAACTGATCTGGGCTCCTAAGTCGATCCAGCGTAAATAAAGTTAGTTAGTCTGACCTGTACATGGCGTTGCAATCAACCCCATCATTATTTTTATTTATTTATTTTTTTGCTGTTTGTATATGTGTAGGCAAATATTACGTTCAATAGAGTGACAATGTTTTCTGAACAATCGACGAATCACACCATTCGAAAGCAACGTAAGGCGATCTGCTTCCAAATCTCCCGCAGCTGACCTCAAACCCTCGACTCGGTGTGTCGGGGAATTGCGAAAAGCGTTCCCTGTCCCTGTGCCACTTCTGCAGCTTACATAAGTACCGTGAAATGTCAAGAGAAGTACTGGTGACCGGCGTCCTCTCTATCACATTACTCATGGAGTGGCGGTGGACAATTTATTCTTCTCGCATTCCTCGCTTGTTCTCATAAAGGTTTGTTTGTCTGTTAGAATACCTGGTGCAATAAGCACATGCCATTAAAATCTAGAAGAAGAATGCTGGCATGTTACATAGATCAAAGACGTAAACAAGAGTTAAGACGTAACCAAGTAAACAAATCCACTTAAACGCCCTTGTTTTTAATAAATAATGGTGACTGCACCGTGGGCTGTAATAATGAGTTATGTAAATGTTTTGAATGAGGTTAAAACAATAAGACAACTTATCACAAACATCAGAAAAGGGCTGACACACAAAGACAATTTATCACAAACATCAGAAAAAGGCTGATACGCAAAGACAATTTATCACAAACATCAGAAAAACGGTTAACACACAAAGAAGACAACATGTCATCAACATCAGAAAAAAACGATAATCCGCAATGACAACGCATCACAAACATCAGAAGATGAATAATACACAAAGAAGACAACTCATCACAAAGACAATTTATCACAAAAATCAGAAAAAATGATAACACACAATGACATCCCACTAGTACATAGACACATAAGGGAGGAAGAGTATGAGGATTTGGGAGAGAAGAAGAGGTGAAACATGTTTCCTAGTTTACTATCCCCTGTACTGGGTGTGATCGAATATGCCAGAAGCCTCCCACGCCCCAAATACTGGAATAATCAATGAGCTGTCTTAATCAACACCCATTTTTATGTCAACGCATCTTTTGATATCACCCGGCCCATCCTCCCCCAGCGACGCTTCTGGATAAAACATCATCACAGTTTTGTTTCCTGATATTTTGCAAACCCATAAACTTCCGGACGCACTTGTTGCGGCGTGTCTCCTGTTTGATTTTTGTGTTTTACCCTCTCTGTAATATAGTGCTGTAATCATGCATTGTCTTTGCCTCCCAATGAGATTCCAGACTTCATTACGTCCAGGGCGGATAAGCTCGCCAGCCTCCCCCCTCTCCCCTCCCCCCACATGCCTCACCGTGCTTTCCTATTTCCCAGCTGTTGATTAGCGATTCCCAATGCAAGAAGAATCAGCGGGGACACACGGGTTCTTTATTACCGCCGCTCGTCTACATTTCTGTAAAGGTCACCTACCAGATCTTCCCATATTTCAGATATTATTGTTATTATTATTTTCATTTCGCACGGATGTGGTTCCTGTTGCGTGAAATAATTACATTGAAAAATGAAGAAAGATTGTAAATATTTCATGCTTGCGCCAAGAATGTTTCATATTATGTCTGATTGTTATCTATCGATATTCGTGTGATGTTATTTAACAGATCTTTCTGTATTAAGTTTCCCTTCTTATTATATATCAATTGGAGTCTCCGTGGCCAAGTGGTTATGGCTCCTGCCTGTCGCTCCGAAGGTTGAGGGTTCGATTCCGGGCTACGTCGTTTGGTTCACGAGTGCAATTTTCTCGGATAATAATGGGGATCGTCGCTGGAGCTACGGAGTTGGTGTTTTGTGCGTTGACGCTTTCGGCTGGATGCCCTATGGAAAAAGACCTGTCCATATGAGTTAAAACCCGAAGCAAAGACATCCATCATTTTGCCTTGTAAGCCCTTTTACCTATACAGTGTCTATTTTCAATGACTGTACATCGTTTGAAAATATTGTCGGTCCAAGTTTTGTAATCACCCTCTGTACAGTTCATGCAACATAATAGGTAAATACAAAACTTGGACCGGCAATATTTTCCAACACTGCACAGTCATTAAAAATGCACCCTGTAGTTCGAGTTAATTGTAAAAGGGAGTCGAGTAGAATAGTGGTTAGATGCTGGCCTGTCGGGACGGCGGGTTGCGTTCACATCCGCATCGGGGGAAAACAGTGGGGAAGGGACGGATTTTTACAATTAACCTGGGTTTCCAGGTCGAATCCACCTACATTATATAGCAGACGATGGCTTGGAAGGTAAAGGGGAAGCGACACTGATCACATACCCACCGTTTGTGCATTGGTATATAAAAATGTAGGTCTCACACCATACACCCAATGAGACTTTATGTGTATAATAAGGGTCCGTTACCTGTTTTATGGCTCAAAACAGGGTAGTTTTATTTTGGAAAAATATGTATGGTTAAAAGTTTGAGCGTGTTTATCAATGGCGTTGAAAAATGCTTGGACAATGAGCAAGCAATTAGAAAGTCGAACAGAGGCCCTGGGGATGTGGATATACAGAAGAATATGTCGTATTTTATGGAAACAATAACAGTTAAGTAAACTGGGAACTGGGTTTGGTAAACTGGGAATGAAAAGAGCGTTGATGAAAGAGGGAGGGAAAAGAGGCAAGTGAAATATTTTGACCTCGTCGAAAGACATTATACTCTTTTAAAAAAAAACAACCATACTGAAGGGTAAGGTTAAAAGCAAGCGAGCAAGAAGTAGACAACGATATAAATGAGAAGATAACGTAAAGAGATGGACAGTCTGACAGAATGTACAGTCAAGGCTGGAGACAGACAGTTTTGGAGATCCATTGCAGCCAATCGTCATTGTGGAGACGGCACCTGATTGAGTCCGTGACATAGCCAGGGCCATGGAAGTGTTCCTGGAGGTAAAAGCGGCCGACGTGACACTGCCATCAGCCCCCCAGCACCGACTGGTCTATACAAATATAGAGCTAGCACCATATACCCCGTACGCCTCATGGGGAAGGGATCTTTTTGTTCACTTTCATAGCCAGAGACAGACGTCGTCGTGGTCTAAAGGATCGGAGAGCTTGCGCTTAAACTGCCGTTGCGCTGATGGCGAGGACTAGGTTCAACCCCTACACCGGCATGAAACTGGATTTAAACGTTGACTTTTTTGTCTTTTACACTCTCTGTAATATATTATTGTGATCATGCATTGTCTGTACCTCCCATTGAGATTCCAGGCTTCATTACGTCCAGCGCAGATAAGCCAGCCAGCCTGTTTTAAAAGCTAAAAGCAATGACAAACTGCCGAACTTACAACTGTCTGAAAAATCAGCCTGGGCTTGATTGTAAGTCATGCAAAGGGCACCCCACATTTTGGGCGGAATAGGGGAAGGGGAGATGTAATTTTACCAAGACGCCTCATGCAGAATATGGGCTGGGGAGGACAGCTTTTCCAAGGCGCCTCATACAGAATATGGGCTGGGGAAGACACCTTTACCGAGACTCCTCATACAGAATATGGGCTGGGGAAGACACCTTTACCGAGGCGCCTCATACAGAATATGGGCTGGGGAAGACACCTTTACCGAGACTCCTCATACAGAATATGGGCTGGGGAGGACACCTTTACCGAGATGCCTCATACAGAATATGGGCTGGGGAGGACAACTTTACCGAGATGCCTCATACAGAATATGGGCTGAGGAGGACAACTTTACCGAGGCGCCTCATGCAGAATATGGGCTGGGGAAGACACCTTTACCGAGGCGCCTCATACAGAATATGGGCTGGGGAAGACACCTTTACCGAGACTCCTCATACAGAATATGGGCTGGGGAGGACAACTTTACCGAGATGCCTCATACAGAATATGGGCTGAGGAGGACAACTTTACCGAGGCGCCTCATGCAGAATATGGCCTGGGAAGGAAATATACACTCATTGCAGTCTTTAAGGTTGCCCATTCTACTGATCTCTTCTTATGTGCGAAAGATGGGTCATTGGAAAGGCCAATTGTAAGACGGACATGCGTTCCCAATTTGTGACCCTTTGAAAATTAAATTCTTTCGTTCTTTTCTTTTTCTGCCTGCCATCACCACCCCACCTCTACCCTAACAACTCCTCTCCCACCCCGCGTCCCGGCCCCACCCACCGGAGAATAGATTGTCCATCATCTCATGCCAAGTGGACCTATCCTTCTCTCTCTCTATCTCTCTTTCTCTCTCACCCTCCCCTCTCTCTCTCCCACTCGCTCTCTCACTCTCACCCCCTCACTCTCACCCCCTCTCTCTCTCTTGTTGTTCCTCCCTCATATCCACATTACGTATCTATCTCTACACCTCTTCTCTCTACGTGTGTGTGTGTGTTTGTTTGTTTGTTTTCTTTAAATGTTATTTTCCTTGCGTTGAAGTTTATATGCTTTTTCATAAATATACTGATAAATAGTACACATCTGAAACAAGTTAATGAATTTAAATATTTAGGAAGTGTGATCATAGAAGATGCCAAAATTCACAAATAAATCGAAATCAGATGTCAAAAGCAAGTGTGCTTATATATCAAATGTCACCAACACTGAAACATCCAAATATTCCCATGTCAGCAACACAGATAATAAATAGCCATACCATAATTCACACCAACCATATTTTACCAATGTCAGGCTTGGACATGATCCAAAGCATACTTACGCAAAATCAACACCTGCAAGATGGATGATTGATTAGAGCCGATGACTTGGCTATCCGAGATCGAGTAAGAAAGTATGTTATCAGACATTGGGATCAACGCCTTGTATCACATACATTTACAGGCAGAAAATCAAATGGTTCGGTCATTTCGTAAGAATGTAACACCATTCGCTTGGGAAATGTTGAGAAGAGACAGATATCAGTTTTTTGTCATATAATGAGAAGAGAGAGACATCGGTCTTTTGTCACATAATGAGAAGAGAGGCACCTGAGAACAGGGTGACGACGGAGGCAATGAAAATCTTGAGAGAAATGTAAACTAAATAAAGTGAAACCACAACGTCCTCTAACTCTTTCTGTCGCATGCCATGCACCATGAATGATGAGTTATTGCCCGTGTGTATTAAACAACGCATGGCGCGTAACTATATATTTCAATTTGGTCTGTGCGTACTAAATAAATCTGGCCACATGTTTTAAGATGCAGCGCAGGAAATGTTGTGTGTGTGAAAGTAATTACAATCATAGTTATTTTCATTGTGGTTATTGCTCAGTTTCAGCGCCGGCTGCTAAACTTTCTGAAGCTAAACTTAAATACTTTAGACTTGAAACCACAGCATAGCTCCTGGATAAGATGAGATGGTTAGTTTATTATGCAGTACGTCATAGGGTGCAAACAGTTTCCTCGAACATGTTACATAATGCAAACAGTTCACACGTCAGATGATTTCCTATAAACATATCAGATGATGTAATCAGTTCGCATGTCACATGATGTAAACTGCTCACATGTCACATGATTTAAACACTTCCTGTAAACATGTCAGATGACGTAAACTGTTCGCATGTCACGTGATTTAAACACTTCCTGTAAACATGTCAGATGACGTAAACTGTTCGCATGTCACGTGATTTAAACACTTCCTGTAAACATGTCAGATGACGTAAACTGTTCGCATGTCACGTGATTTAAACACTTCATGTAAACATGTCAGATGACGTAAACTGTTCGCATGTCACGTGATTTAAACACTTCATGTAAACATGTCAGATGACCTAAACTGTTCGCATGTCAGATGTTGTAAACGATCCCTGTGAACATTTCGAATGTTGTAAACGGCAAATGCCAGACTATGTAACCGACTTATGAGAATTTGTGACGTAAACAATGCATGTGAACATGTCAGATGGTATTACCAATTTTTGTGAACATGTCAGATGGTATTACCAATTTTCGGGAACATGTGAACAATTTCTGTGAACATGTCAGATCATGTAAACAATTTATGTGACTATGTCCGATAATATAAACAGCACATGTGAACATACCAAATGATGTAAACAATTTCTGTGAGCACATCCTATAATGTAAACAATCCATGTGAACATTTCAGATGATGTAAACAGTTCCTATGAAAAAGACGTGATGTAAACAATTCCCGTGAACATGTGAACAAGTGATAATATGTAAAGAATTCCTGGGAACATGTAAGGTGATGTAAACAATTCCCGTGAACATGCGAACATCTAAGGTGATGTAAACAGTTCGTATGAACATATCAGATCATGTAAACAGAGGTCATAACAATTAGGCATACAAATTTATTGAAGCGAAACATAAATAACCAGAATAAATCAACAAATGATAACCTAATCTGCCTCGGTGAACCCTCACTTCAAGAGGCCGAATCATACACATGTCTAGATAGCAATGTAGACCAAGAAGGGGGGGGGGGGGGGGGGGGGGGAGATAACGGTATCAGAGTAAGAATATACGCTGGGAAATGTGTGAAAGTCAAAAGAAACTAAACTTACCACCAAACTTAGAATCTACAATTCTAACGTTGAATCGGTGCTCCTGTGAGGATCAGAACCACAGAGAACAACTAAAACCATGACAGATAAACTACAAATATTCAATAATCGGTGCTTACGCAAAATAGAAGCCAGAAAATGGTTTGACAAAATCAGCAATGTGAAGCTTTTTGTTTTCCATGATACCATTTACCCACACCCCGTTCAACCTCATAGGAGACGTTATTTTAGAGTCCATCGCCTGTTTCAAATTAATAATCCCGTGGCCGAGTCAGCCACAAATATGATATTAATGTGAAAGTAACTGTTGTCCAAATAGGGTAATGGCTTAATGAGGAGCCCATGGCGAGACAAATACCAATAAACCAAGAGGTGAAGAAAACAAGCACCGACAGAAAGCTCGTTGCACATCATTATTCGAAACAATGTATTCCCTTAGTGAATATAAACATAGAAGCTATAAACAATACACGATTTATTGCCTGGTATATTTCGCCGCATCTCGTCAGGGGCATACTGCAGAGTTATATATCACATAAAGTGAATACACGAATAATACTTTGGCTGAAATACTAAATACAAAGTGACGGATTTTGCTCGAATGTTTATAACTTCTGTGATTAAAAACATTATTCATGTTTATGTCCGTTTTTGGTAAAATTGTGAGATATTCTTTTAAAAAAATAAACAAATATACTCTCTGCAAAAACGATAACAGCCAGTTTGTGCTCCAGAGCAGTGGTTCTCAACCTTTTTTGTCCCATGAACCCCTTCACCATATATTCAGAATGCCATTCCCCCCTTTCTTAGTCCTCCCTATAAATTCCCCCTCCCTTACACAGTATACGTAAAAATGGAAGCTAAATTTAATAACACATACTCACATACTTGAACAAGTCTAGACGTCTAAATAAAATGTGATTTGCGTGTCTACTTACATTATAAAACGAATTTCAGAATGGCAAGAAGTACAGAACTGTAAATTATGGAGGGAAAAACAATATCCAGTAATCGGTTCTTGTAATAACGCGATCTTGAAATACTCTTAATCTCCCCCCCCCCCCCCCCCGGGAAACCCTAAAATTCCCGGGGGGAGGGGGAATTCCCCACTGGTTGAAAAACATTGCTCTAGGGAGCCTCATCGTTGAAATGGAACATATGCCATATGTCGGAAACCACATCAAATCACGACTGAAGGCAGTGTCGATATTCTGCGCTGGGATAATAACTCCGCCGCAAAGCAAGCACGACAGGAGGCTTCTGATCGTTAGAAGCAGTCACCCTTCCCGGAATGTTTCGGTCCTAAACCTTCAATACATTCTCTGGGGAAGGACCCATCCGGGTCAAGACTCCCGGTGGCTTTCTCCTGCCGTACCTTCGTACCCTATTTCTTCTTCTTCTTCTTCTCTTCTTCTTCTTCTTCTTCTTCTTCTTCTTCTTCTTCTGCGTTCATCCGAAGTGTTTTTTTCTTTCAGACGTAATTGCGGTGTGGCTGGTTAGGCACCTATGGGCCAAACCCTTTAGGCCAACACATCCGACTTCAGGCGACGTTTTCTTTGTTTAAATCACCATAGCCGTCCCGTGGGACTCGCACTGTTGTGGTACCGTCCACATCCCAGCTGGTCAAGTTAGAACGGTGGAAGATTTCATGGTCAGCCCTCAAGGGAAGGCAGAGGCAGTCCATGGGCATTTACCGCCATCCAAGGAGGCTTCCATAATTGCAGAGCCGACATATAGCGCTCTGGTACTGGGCTCACCCAAGGAATCGCCATGTCCTGCCCATGGCTGCTTTAATTTCTCACTTCCATGTATTGGGCATTTCGTTCGCTACAGGCTGCTCCCCGCACAAACCAGGAGCGGTAGGTCTGCAGACGGCGTCCACTCAGCGAGTTTTCGGTTCGACCATATGCTGGACGCTGTGTCCGGAAGACAAAATAGTCAGAGCTGTTACGGGCACGAAGGACACTCCACTCTCACTCGGACGATTTTGCGTTGTGCCAATTTTATCTGCACCCTTAGGACGCCACATTCGACTTCTGCGGGAGTTTTTACGGGTTTGCCTTCCCGGGGGTACCCTGTTTCGAGACGTTCGAGTCGTTTAGCCGCTTGTCCCGCACATGCGCATACATGTATCATCATCATCATCATCATCATCATCATCATCAAGTGTTTTGCTAGCTGGCGTAGGCGTTCATGTCTTTCCCCAGATCCCAGTATGTGGTATTATGTATCAACTCAGCATCATATCTCTTTGTCTGCCCCTACCTCTCTCCCACTTGATCTTTTTCAGTCGTCATGATGTTCTTCAACAGAACTAATAGTTATTTTCCGGTTTGTGACATTCTTGTGCTGCTTTGGGTTGCTGGAAGTTGATTGATGCCATACTTGGTTACTTTGGTCGGTGTGACATGGGCAGTAATGTCATAAATAGGTTCTTTGCTTAGTGGCGTACCGAGGTTTGAAAGTTAAAGAATGTTTCAAAGCCAAACAAAAAGCAGATTTGGACTAAATAAAAAAATAAAAAATGGCAGAATATGGGAAGTTTGGGTGGGTCACAGTTATGTCTCAAAAGTTGATAATATCGTAGAAGAAATATTGTATTATAACGTTAAAAAATATATGTGATATATACGCCCACGGCAGATATGGGAAGTCGCTGAAGACGATTAATCATCCCATTGCACTTAACAGTTAAGAAAGCAGCTGCGTATTGTTATACAGGGCGTTGCGGTCAACCCCGGGATTTATTAGCTGTTTGTGATCTTCTGTGACATTTTTACACACAATAATTCGCCATAAGGCGGGCGCGCTAGCGAAGTTGATAGTCAATAAATAAATACACAGGTATTGTTTGGCGTTCATAGAAGTAGTTGAAAGAATTAGAGGTTCGAGGACGCACTAGACGACATAACAATTGAAAGCTATAGTTACCGACCGGGATTCTAACTGTCACCTCCAGATGACGACAGCGCCTCGCTACAGGAACAAGTGTACTTCGACGCATGATAGCTTTAAATGTTGTTGTTTTCTAGTGCGTCCTGTAATCTCTAATTCGGTCCACTACTTCTATGAGCGTCATACAATCTGTGTGTATTCATTTATTAACTGTCTTAGTGGTCTCACAGGGCTCCCCAGATTGATGTTTAGCTAGCTGATAGCAGATTGCGCTTCTGATGTCATGAGCATAATATGGCGTGAGTTCGTCGTCTGGGATCGCCGCTTGCCAAGGTGATGGAAAGACTGGCCGCTTATTCTTCCTTGCTCTCAGATCTACACAACTTGAGGGCTCTATAACATCGCAGATTTATTGCAGAAAACTGCTTCCGTACCACAAAATTGACATTGATTTCTGATTGGATGACTCACATACCATTGAAATTAACATAGAGGGAGCAAGCGTTGAACGCGTGTGTTGGAAAACTTGCTGACCTCCAGGATGACCTTTGATCGTACATGTGCCACGGAAGTTCTGGCTACGCCCCTGATATTTATTGTTTTCCCATTGACGTTACAATGTGTTCCTCTTTACTTTCTGTTATATTCATTATGCATGCGAACAAAAACGATATATTACAGAGACTTAAGTTGATATTCCTGTACAAAATACCTACAGACGTACGTGTTTATGAGTTTAGCATGATGAAAAGGGTGTTTATATTTTATGTCTTCCATTTTTGATTGGAGGAGTTGTTTCTGAAAGTCAATACCTTTTTGAATGGCAAGCTGTAATTTATTATCTCATGTGTTAAGAATTGTAAGTTGTCACCCCTGGAGACATGTTTATTTATTCAGTGTCAGGGTCAGACTGGGGTACACCCAAAGTGTGAGTAACAATTCTGTATATATTATGCGCCCCATTAGATCTACACCTAAGGTATTATCTTGTGTATCAAAGAAATTCATTAATGGCTGTGACTCTATTGAACTAAGACCGAAATCAAACGAACTCTATGGAACAAAAACTGAAAACAAACGAACTCAATGGAACTAAAATCGAAAACAAACGAACTAAGATGTCGACTGATCTTGAACATAGAAAGGCACGTGTAAAATCAAAGTTGTCTACAAGGTTTACACCAGTGAACATAGTTTTGTTTCTCTCTTTTATTTTCATTTAAAAAATGACTTTTTTTCCGAAACCGTTGAACTTGTTCCTTCGTGTCTTTCGTTTGTACAGCTTCCTAACCACATCTCTCGTACCTTTATTTAATCTAATGTAGTAAATTAAATGCGAAGGATATATGGTGCTATTACCACATGTTAGACCAGCCGGCACTCCATTGGTACTGTGGCCAACATCTCGCCGGCGGCCTTTATTTCCCAGGTAACTTGCTGTTCCTATTTTTAGACTGGGACGACCTGGCAGCCTACGCCAGTTGTTTACAAATCCTTACATCGACAGGGATTTGAACTCACGACCTCAAGGGTGGCAGTCATATGTTCTAGCCACACATTTTCTGCTATCTCTAAGTTCACACTGTCCCAGCGTGAAACCCCGAATGGCTCATTAAATCAGTTGAGGTTCCTTAGATGACACGATCCTACTTGAATAACTGGCAATTCTAGAGCTGATACATGCTTACCATATTTGTAACGGGTAACGGAGAATCAGGGATCGATTCCACCAACTGTGGCAGTGAATTGGTTTCCTTGCTCTATCGTCTGTAAACACGGCAAGTGCCATTTTACATGCTTGGGTCCAGACACCAGGTCTACGGCTCTCGTCTGATGGATATTGCTGTTAAAATCCCCCGGATGGGAGAGCCTGGTAGTTATTCACCTTCTGCTGCATAGAGGTGCGATGCTGAGCCGGCAGCCTCCGCAGTGTACCTTGTTCCAGATGTACTGGTCATCCTTTCCTTTGGAGAAAACAAGGCAAGGCCGAGAGAGGGATCATGCTGCATGGGCAACACATGTTCTTTTAATCCAGTCCAGGCATTGTGCGATGGAATTTTAGATCCAGTCCACATACTTTCGTCTGTAAAGACGGCAAGATGCCATTATTAATTTTTTTAAATTAATTTTTTTAATTTTAAAAAAAAAAAAGCATTACACTATAAGGAGATAACATATGGGGTGTTTAAAATGTATAACCAGAACAAAGGAAACAAAACTGTCATTATAAGTTATCCTACCACAAACACTTGCAAATGAACTTGCAACCATCTGTTCTAGCCACTGGAATACTGTGACTCTGTTAAACTGATAGCACATAGGAGACAAAGGTGCCGCTGTGTGGCAGTGGTTAGCCAGCTTGCCTGCCCGCCCAGTGGCCAGGTGTTCGAATCTCCAATGTTTCGGATTTTTATTTTTAAATTAACCTATGCTGCCGGGTTGACCGAGCCTAAAGTAGGTACCAGCAAACGTCCTGGTGTGTAAAGGCTACCGCATCACCAACAAGTGTCCATTTTTCTATTAAAAATATAGAACTAGCATTTTATATTCAGAAAACCTCAAGATGTGCTATGGGTACTTTAATTATTTCGTTTTAGTTCGGAGACATTGTCTCATGTGATAACTTTAGTCTCATGCTACACAAATAACCTGACAATACAACAGTTTTAATCTGATACAACAATAGTATAGTTATAATCTGATACAACAATAGTTATAGCCTAATACAACAAAATTTATCTGATACAGCAAAAGTTATGTGATGCAACGAAATTTTGGTGTCTAATACAAAATAGTTGTAGTCTGATACAACAATAGTTATAGTCTCATACAACAAAGGTTCCAGGTCGACCCAGCCTAAGAATAGGGACAACAAGTTACCTGGAAATAAAGGCGGCCGGCGAGATGTTTACCTCACTGCCCATCGAGTGCCGGCTAGTCTAAACTGTGTGGGTAACACCATAGATCGGTCGCCTGTATTTTACTATATTAAACGAAACAAAACACCCAGTAAACGACTTTGAACCGCTTATAACAGAGAGGCAAGCAAGTGCATGAATATAGATCATTATTGTGCAGTTTTGTGTCAGTCTCGCTGTTCATTGATATCCACTCTAGTACCACGTTAGTACCAGTTTGAAGCCTACTTTCAAATTAAAACTAGCAGTGTCAGTACAAGTGTCATGTTAGTACTAGATTACTGTCAATATTAGTGTCATGTTAGTACCAGGTTAATGTCAGTACTAGTGTCATGTCAGTACTAGTCTCATGGCAGTACTAGTCGCATGTCAGCATAAGTTTTAGGATAGCACCAGTCATGTTAGTGCTAGTTTAATGATACTTCCAGTGTCGTGTGGGGGGAGGGGGAGGAGGAATATTGGCGCAGTGACCAACAAGGTTGCCTCCATCCCGGCAGTCATGTGTTCGAATCCCCATCGAGAAGGGGTTATTTAAACAAATTGACCAGGGCTGTGAGGTCACCGGTATAGAGAAGGTACCAGGATATATGCTAGGAGGTCAAGGCGGCCGGCGGGAAGCTGGCGGTAAAACCCATTGAATGTCGATCTGCCTAAACATGTCAGGTTAGCACCAAATAGAGGGTGTATTTTTAATGGCTGTGCAGTGTTTGAAAATATTGCCGGTCCAAGTTTTGTATGTACCTATTATGTTGCGTGAACTTTACAGAGGGTGAATACAAAACTTGGACCGGTAATATTTTCAAACACTGCACATTTATTTGAAAAAGAAAAATATACCATTTACACCTTATAGCGGGATATCGGGTCCTTGACGTCACTTGTTAGTCTCATGTTAGGACTGGTCTCGAGTAAGTAACACAGAAGACAATGTCACCAAACAAACGAAAATTAGGCGGTAAGTTTTACTAGATCACAATCACACGTAACAAAACGGACTCTGTGGCTATGGCCTTCGTCAGCACACGAAAACAAAAAAACTACACAAACACAAACCGACACAACTACACGAACAAACACTACATGAAAATATAAATATGAAAGTTACTTACCTGTATCCTCTATACAGCATGCCTACTCCGTGGCGAAGAACTTACGGACGCTGTTCGTGATCCCGCCTACCAGCGTTCGAAACACAGCTGTGTTGGTTGTTTTTTTTATAAAATGGTATTAAAAAAATGCTGGTGTTGACTGCAATGTCCTGTAAAGGATATGCAACTAACTCTAATTCTATAAAAAGATACCACACGGGGTGTTTAAAATGTACAAATAACAAGGAAACAAAACTGCCATTATAAGTTATCCTACCACAAACACTTGCAAATGAACTCGCCAGATCTGACCCTGTGACCTTTAAGAGTTCATGGCGAGTAGTCACTGGGTTCACTATTGCTTATTGTTGTTTTGACTTCTTGGTGGCTGTTATCCTGCGGACTGGTATATAAGTCTCAGTTTTATGATACTCTTCATGTATGTATTCTTCCCATTGTCAACATTTTTCCTTCTGCATTTGCAGTTATCGTATATTATACTTGCATAATTGATATTGTTATTATTATTAATATTATTATTACTACTATTATTGAATAACAAATAAACTATACATGATGAAATCTGATGACGTGTTTTATTTTTGTTCCCGTTAATTCTGCTGAGAAATGTGGTTTTAGAAGGAAATGCTAAGAACATGATGAACGGACACGAGAGCGCACTCGCGCGCGCGCATACACACACACACACACACACACACACACACACAAATTGAGTTGAGTTGAGCTAAGAACTGACATCATTGCACCCAGGACATCCCCATACGCGCTCCGTCCCCTCGTTCAACAGGCAGCGAAGAGTCACACTACTAATCGTTCCCACCGTTATCTGAATTGGAAGTTCTCCTGGTCTTCCCTCTCAGTTTTGAGATTCTACCAGAAACCTTGCTAATCCCCCGCAATCTAATCCTTTCCACATACGGGTTCTCGATATATCTCCCCCCCCCCCCCCCCCCCCCCCCCCCCACCTTCTCCACCTGGTCCCACAGGCGCAGAACCACCTCTTCATAGTCCATAAGTAATCTAACACAAAGAAGTGCATTCCCTGCCAGCCTATCAGCCTGTTCATTTCCTCCCGCACTCCCGCATAGCTAGGGCAGAATATCCATACAATTCTCACAATCTGTTACCACTGAAGTGAGGTGAGCCATTCCACACGAAACATTCCTTTCTCCACCTACTAAGCATACTGCTTGAGTCCACGATGAAGACAATGTGTGTTGCAGGGGTCTTTTCTTATCAGGAACACATGAGCCCGTCTATTACGATACAGATGAATATCGTAAATTGATTAGAGAAATTAGACGTAGAGTCAAGATTTTTTGGTCATATTATGAGGAGAATTGATCTTGAAGGCTTAGTGACAACTGGTAAACTCGGTGGAAAAAGAGAAAGGCCAAGGCAAAGCGATACACGCCTGGATAGCTTGAATACTTGACATAATGAGGACAAGGCCACGGGATGACCCAAGGTTCTAGGACTCCGGTGATCATGTGAGATGTTGAACCATGACTGACCATACTTATTGGCGTGGAACATGATGATGATGTTAGTGGGCACCACGGAAGTCTGGTATAAAAGAAGAATGCAACACTTTGCCAGGGGCCGCATGGCCGAATGGGTAAGAACGCGTGTTGTTAAACATTCGGTGTGCTGATGCCGAGGTTAGCGGTTCATTCCCTACACCGGACAGCTGGACCAAAATGTTGACCTGTCGTCCTTGACTTGGGGACGCAAATTAGAAGTACCTCTGAAGTCGGAGTGGGTTCGCCTGATGTTAATATGGAAAGCTAATTCACGCACAAAATTCAGTCCATCGGTACTATAAATAGTATGTATGGACTAAGCTTGAGCGAGCGCAAAAACAAAAACAAAAAAAAAACAAAAACTGCCGTGCAGGGACTACCAGAGGGCCAAACGGAAGACTCATGTCACAGAAGTCTGATGGAAAAGAAGAAGGCAACACTCTAACGTGCAGGTAATGCCACAGATCGAAACGGAAGACTCATGTCACATAAATAGACAATGCTCGTTCCTGTGGGCTTGTCATGATTATGCATGTGGCTAAGCTATCCGGCTTTGCATTTCTTTGCCTTCCCTTACTCTTTTTCCATCAATGTTGCCAGTTGTTACAGAGTCTTTAAGTTTATTTCTTCTCATAACTTGCTATAACAATGTCATCTAATGTCTCTAATTAATTTATAATTTTCATCTATTTCTTAAAGGACTGACTCATTTGATTTTCTATCCGTCATTGATTTCTTTGCATTTTCCTCAGAGACAACATTTTCGCTGTCATTGGGTGTTTCTCATCTTCTCTTTCTCCACGCAAACAACAGTATAGATTCGTTTTCTCACTTTAATCAACAGCTGTTTTTGATATGTTTTCCATCTTCCAAAAGGCTGCTTTTCTCTCAGAATAAAACATTAATTCTAATCTCTACATGGCAACGTCCATCAGATGCCATGACCATTCCAAGATAGTTCGCATGTTTAAGAATGTACCCATTTACTTAGATTTTACAAGTTAGTCCCTTACATGATGTTGCAATCAACCCCAGCATGTTATTATGCTCAGTAGCTTTCTGAACTGCCGGTGCTCACACCGTTGTGAAAATCAACACAAAACAATCTGCTTCAAAATCGCCTGGGGCTGGTTTTGAACTAGGTTTGTTTAGGTTGCGGTGCTCACCAAACCCAACACCCTACATTGGCTTCGAGCGGAGGAGCGCAATTGGGAGGGTAACAGCCTTATCCTGGTACGAGGAAATGCAATCTAAAGACTTAATGTAATTAATGGCATGGCAGACCAGGACTTAAATCTTGAAGGGAAACTGGTCTAGGATGGAAGCTCCGACAGGCGGACAGTTAGAACGTTGCTTTGCTGATCCGGTAGCTTCTGCAGCTTGTTTTGTTCCAGACGTATTGGTGTTACCTTTTCTCTGGAGTAAACTAGGCAGGACGAGAGAGGAATCATACTGCACGGGAAACACGTGGTCTCTACACTTCAGCCCAGGTTTTGTGCTGTGGAGAGGTATACTTCATCCCTGAGTGAGTTGTAACTATAATGGCTTTTATTAAGGACAATGTAACAAAGAATTATCTTGGAACAGTCATAACATCTGATGGGAGATGCCTCGAACATACTATAACAAGAATCACCCTGGCGAAGGTAGCCTTTTGCAATATGAAAAACATACTGACCGGTAAAAAGATGGTAATTGGAACGAGAAAAAGAGTGTTAAAGTGCTACATAGAACCTGTACTTTTGTATGGATGTTAAGTGTGGAAAATGAGCAGACAAGCTGAAAAACATCTGATGGCTGTGGAAATATGGTTTCTGTGGAGAATGCAAAGAATACCATGGACAGACAGAAAAACTAACGACCAAGTAGGCCTACTACAGGAGACAAATGAAAATTGTAAATTGATTGGAGAAATTAGATGTTGTCACACGTGGTCACGTTATGAGAAGAAATAAATTGGAGAACTTGGTGACAACTGGCAAGATTTAAGGGAAAAGAACAGGGGACAGGCAGAGAAGTAAATACCTGTATGGCTTGGTCATGTGGTATGGTCGAGAGAAGAACATAGAGCTGATCCACGACTCTGGTGATCGTGTGAGATGGCGAAAACATGGCCGCCCACGTTTATTGACATAGCACATGATGAACAAACTATCATCTGTCAAGACGTCCAGGTGCCAGTTCATTCATTCATTCAGTAGCATGTCCTTTGCAGAACCTCGCTCCCATAACAACCTTCCGGAAAATTTCTCGATCACAAGCAAGATGCCCCGCGTCTCATACACCCACCTGGTTCATGGTTGTAATGGTTTCTTGGCAAGTTTTGCAGAAGGTAGTTTGCCATTGCTTTCCTTCTGGGCAGTGACTGTATAAGAAGGTGGCCATAGCCATTATCTCTACTGATGAGATCATCTGCCTATCGCCGCAACAACAATATGTCGGCTGCTCTCACACTCCATCCACCACCTGCTTCCATGGCTTCACGTAACTCTGATCGGGGGGCTAAACGGATACTCCACCTTGCCCAAGGGTGTCCCGTAGACTAAAGGAGGAAAGGAGGCGTCTTACATCAGGTGCCAGTACCCTACAGAAAATGTCGAAACTATGAAGCTGCAGTCGCTACTCCCTAAACCACAACACCAACTTCAATGTTACATTACGGTATTTGTTTATTTGTTTTCTTCTTAGAGACGCCATCATTTTAACTTTACCTTTTTTTGCCAGACAATAACAAATAAAAACACATTTTTAAAAAAAAGTCTCAAGACTTTAGACAACAAACCAATAATTACTATACACGATAAGAAAAGTCAATGTTGAAAAATATAGTTTATTCAATGTGCACTGTAACAAAAGAACAAATTGATAAAAAGTCCTTGCATTGATAGGTAATAGGCACAAGAACAAGCAGCAGATAAAGGGGTGTAACAAGAGTATTAATAATAACTACAGCAGAGTTTTGATGATTTGAGGAGATGTGGAGACATAACATGCAGAATCACATGAGTTCAATCTACTCATCAGTCAGTTGGACTTAAGTTGACGTCTCATTCAGAAAGCAATGGCAAACTACTGAACACAAAATTGCCTAAAATATGGTGTGTGTATATATATATATATATATATATATATATATATATATATATATATATATATATATATATATATATATATAGAGAGAGAGAGAGAGAGAGAGAGAGAGAGAGAGAGAGAGAGAGAGAGAGAGAGAGAGAAGGGGGAGAGAGGGAGAGTCAGTCAGAGAGATAGAGAGAGAAGAAGAGCAAGTGAGAGAGACAGGAGCACAGAAAGGGGGAGAGAGGAGAGCAAGAGACAAGAGAGACAGAGACAGATTCAGACAGATAGGCAGACAGGCACGCATGAGCATACACACACATATGTATAGGTGAGTGAATGTGTGTGGATAATTTATAGATTACCCCACTGTGCATATATATATGTAAACAGATTGCATCCTATAAACAATAGTTGTAATGTTCCAGACATAAAAACTTTCAAAATTACCTCCAACTGCAAAGTTTTGATACATTATTTGCTTAAACATGCAAATGTATAAAATTACCCTTACAAACAACATATAAACTTGCAAGCATTACCTGCAAGAACACACATTTTCATGAAATACCTCCAGAAACTGATGCCCTGATGACTCATCTCATTTAAAATGTTCATGAATTACTTCCACACACGTCAGAATTCATAAACTGCCTCTAATATTACTTGTAGAGACTATACGTTGTCTCTAATATAACCCAGAGACAAAAGAAATAAATTACATCTAATACTACTTCCAGAGACAACAATTTAATAAATTGCCAATAATATTACTTCCAAAGATGAAAGAAGTAATAATTGCCTCTAATATTACTTCCAAAGACAGAATTACGAAAAAAAAAAAAACTACCTCTAATATTACTTCAAGAGGCGAAAGAACTAATAAATTACCTCTCAGAACTCAAACGTTTATGAATTACCTTAACAATTGTTGTTTTTTTTAAAACTGATACTCTGCCTTCAGCTCTTAGAGTGTGCACAATGTTTAAGGGTGATAAAAAAAAAATTGTGCATATCCTTTTACAGGACATCGCTGTCAACATCAGCATCTTTCAGCTGATTGTTGATTTCTTGGCTAGATTACGCTCAGTAGTTCGCCATTGCTTTCTGAGTGCCTTAGAGTAAAGAACACTCCAGAAACATAATGGAATTGATAAATTGCCTCTAAAAATACAACCATTTATGAATTACTACCAGACACAAAAAAGAAAAAAAAAACATTGACAAATTGCCTTTAAGAACACACATATTTATGAATTAACTCATCATCATCATGTGCCATGCCATTAAGAGTGGCGGTCATGTTTCAGCTCTATCTTTTTGCTCCGATTATGTCATGTGACTAAACAATTTACATATTTACTTCTCTACTTTCCCCTTGTTCTTTGTCCCTCAATCTTGCTAGCTGTCACCATAATTAGCAGAAACATGTTGTGTGAATAATGCAGTATGTACCTGATGAGATGCAGTGAAATTTACCAGGTAATAAATGGGGCAATCTGTTGTTTATGTCTTCATTGTTCAAAATCACTACATGAAAACATTGTTGTGAATTTCAGAAACATAAGACTTGATCAATTTTGTCTAAGAAAATAAATGTTTAAAACACTACCTTCAGAAACATTAAAGTGAAGGTTTAGGGTGGAAGCAACATAGTTCTGGCATCTGATAAAGGATGCAGCTCAAAGCGAAAAAATGAGATAGATAAATAATCATGGATACACAAAAGTTGCTCTGATTGACAAATGTATTAACATAAATAAAGTGCATTTCAAGCAAAGATCTTTCACAGGTTAAAGTTACAGGGAAAATAAAATATATGAATATGTATATATTTATCATCTTATTATACTTTCATACATTTGTTATACAAGTAACCTCACTTACTTTCAAATTGTAAAGGAAAATTTTATATATGAAATATAACAATATATTCACCACATATCATCACACATAAAAACATGCACAAGCATATACAGCCTATGTTTAAATAATAATACATAACACTTGATTGCTTAGCAAAAAATAAAATGCAAGCATGCTATAAACTTGAGTAAAATCTGGTCACTTTCTAGCAATACATTATAAAAGCTCAAAAACTGACAATGAAAGCATTTTAAAGTTTCATCGCTGTGGCCTAATAAACCATAAGTGTTATGTGAGCAGACAAAATTAGTTAGCTACATCGTAGCCAACAAAACATGTTTATAATACTTGGGGCAAAGGTCACATTGTGACCTGCAAACAGTGATTTCTGACAGTTGAGCTGTAACAATATTTATTTACAACAACAGCTGCAGTTATTTTTAAGACTTGCCAGTTTGGATTTCTGCAACTGAATTTAATACTAAGATTGAAGAAACCCCCAAAATACACAAATACACGAGAGGATACACAGATAACTACAGGAGAGTGTAAACATACTGCAGAAGAAATACAGAAAATTAAGCAACAGGGAGGTATCGTAGTGGCTAGACACTTACCTGGCAGCTGGGGGGGGGGAGGGGGGGGGGGGGATATTCCAATTTGTAAAACTAACCTGGGCTCCCAGGTCGATGACCCGGCCCAAAATGGCTACCAAGAAATGTCCTGTGAAGTGAAGGAGTCAGACTGGACACCAGCCACATCCGTAACCGAGCTCTGATTGGTCTATATAAATGTATCGAGCTCCGATTGGTCTATACAAATGTACCGAGCTCTGATTGGTCTATATAAATGTAGCGAGCTCTGATTGGTCTATATAAATGTATCGAGCTCCGATTGGTCTATACAAATGTACCGAGCTCTGATTGGTCTATATAAATGTAGCGAGCTCTGATTGGTCTATACAAATGTACCGAGCTCTGATTGGTCTGTATAAATGTACCGAGCTCTGATTGGTCTATACAAACGTACCGAGCTCTGATTGGTCTATACAAATGTACCGAGCTCTGATTGGTCCATACAAATGTACCGAGCTCTGATTGGTCTATATAAATGTACCGAGCTCCGATTGGTCTGTACAAATGTCTGCCTAGCACTATATATCTACTACACCTTAGGGCATGTAAAACTGTCCTTTGCTTCTCTTGTTACTTATATAACTTTTTAAAAATGTTGTATGTCCCTTGTAGGACACTGCGGTCAACCCCAGGTTAATTTTCTATATATCCAGTAGTTTGCCATTGCTTTCTGAACAAGATGTCAGCGTTGAAATGCAACTTAATGCCAGATTTGAGGTGAACCACCTACTTCATCATCTGCGGACCTGAAGTTTTAGAGCGAACGCTCTTTTCATTTCAGCCATGTGGACGTCTCCCTACATAATATATATGAACTATAAAGGAATTACTCAACAGATTTTGTAATAATTTTGCAACATGTGAGACACCATAGACAATACACACACAAAATATAGATGAGATACTGCAAACCATGAGACACCACAGAAGATATACACAAAAATTATAGAAAAGATACTGCAAACCATGAGGCACCATAGAAGATATACACAAAAATTATAGAAAAGATACTGCAAACCATGAGGCACCATAGAAGATATACACAAAAATTATAGAAAAGATACTGCAAACCATGAGACACCATAGAAGATATACACAAAAATTATAGAAAAGATACTGCAAACCATGAGGCACCACAGAAGATATACACAAAAAACTATAGACAAGATACTGCAAACCATGAGACACCTTAGAAGATATAGACAAAAACTATAGACAAGATACCGCTAACCATGAGGCATCTTAGAAGATATAGACAAAAACTATAGACAAGATACCGCTAACCATGAGGCATCTTAGAAGATATAGACAAAAACTATAGACAAGATACCGCTAACCATGAGGCATCTTAGAAGATATAGACAAAAACTATAGACAAGATACCGCTAACCATGAGGCATCTTAGAAGATATAGACAAAAAACTATAGACAAGATACAGCTAACCATGAGGCATCTTAGAAGATATAGACAAAAACTATAGACAAGATACCGCTAACCATGAGGCATCTTAGAAGATATAGACAAAAACTATAGACAAGATACCGCTAACCATGAGGCATCTTAGACGATTATAGACAAAAACTATAGACAAGATACCGCTAACCATGAGGCATCTTAGAAGATATAGACAAAAACTATAGACAAGATACCGCTAACCATGAGGCATCTTAGAAGATATAGACAAAAACTATAGACAAGATACCGCTAACCATGAGGCATCTTAGAAGATATAGACAAAAACTATAGACAAGATACGCTAACCATGAGGCATCTTAGAAGATATAGACAAAAACTATAGACAAGATACCGCTAACCATGAGGCATCTTAGAAGATATAGACAAAAACTATAGACAAGATACCGCTAACCATGAGGCATCTTAGAAGATATAGACAAAAAACTATAGACAAGATACCGCTAACCATGAGGCATCTTAGAAGATATAGACAAAAACTATAGACAAGATACCGCTAACCATGAGGCATCTTAGAAGATATAGACAAAAACTATAGACAAGATACCGCTAACCATGAGGCATCTTAGAAGATATAGACAAAAACTATAGACAAGATACCGCAAACCATGAGGCATCTTAGAAGATATAGACAAAAACTATAGACAAGATACCGCTAACCATGAGGCATCTTAGAAGATATAGACAAAAACTATAGACAAGATACTGCAAACCATGAGGCATCTTAGAAGATATAGACAAAAACTATAGACAAGATACCGCTAACCATGAGGCATCTTAGAAGATATAGACAAAAACTATAGACAAGATACGCAACCATGAGGCATCTTAGAAGATATAGACAAAAACTATAGACAAGATACCGCTAACCATGAGGCATCTTAGAAGATATAGACAAAAACTATAGACAAGATACCGCTAACCATGAGGCATCTTAGAAGATATAGACAAAAAACTATAGACAAGATACCGCTAACCATGAGGCATCTTAGAAGATATAGACAAAAACTATAGACAAGATACCGCTAACCATGAGGCATCTTAGAAGATATAGACAAAAACTATAGACAAGATACCGCTAACCATGAGGCATCTTAGAAGATATAGACAAAAACTATAGACAAGATACCGCTAACCATGAGGCATCTTAGAAGATATAGACAAAAACTATAGACAAGATACCGCTAACCATGAGGCATCTTAGAAGATATATAGAACAACTATAGACAGAATACTACAAACTCCAAAAGAGATACTGAAAGTTATAAAAGCAAGCTTGAGAATAATGAGTTCAGTGATATGAGAGCTGATGAAGTGCAGTGGCTGGCACACCGGCCAGTTGGCTCAAAGGGCAAGTGTTTGATTCCACACTGGGCAGGGGATTTTTGTAATTGATCTGATCTTCCAGGTCGACCCACCCTAAACTGGGTACCAAGAATTGGTCTAGGAACTAAAAGCGACCAACGCAATATTACCCCAACAAGTGCTTATTGGTCTATAGAAATATAAGGGCCATATAATAAAGTGGTTCTCAATCGGTGGGGATCCCCCCCCCCCCAGGGGGGAATTTTAGGGTTTCCAGGGGGGAATTAAGATTATTTAAATATAGTGTTAATACAAGAACCGATTACTTAATATTGTTTTTCCCTCCATACTTTACAGCTCTGTACTTCTCGCTCTTCTGAAATTCATTTTATAACGTAAGTAGTCCTGCACATCTGCAAATCATGTTTTATGTAGACGTCTAGACTTGTTCTAGTACGTATTGTTAAATTTAGCTTACATTTTTACGTATACTGTGTAGGGTAGAGGGAGGGAAGGGGGAAATTTATAGAGCGGAAACACAAAAAAGGGGGTAGGGGGTGAATGACATTCTGAACATATGGTGAAGGGGTGTATGGGCCAAAAGAGGTTGAGAACCACTGATGTAATCAAATACACCTCAGGGAGTTTTATTCTCATCTCCACCTTCTGTCTGGTCCATCTCTTGATGCTTAACTTTTACTTCTTTTTTTTATTTTTTTTTATTTTTTTATTTTATTTTTACATAAGTGGTATAGAAAGCTATAGCTCTAATACAAAGAACAATAAAAATAGGTACAGAAACATATAAAGCTAGTTTGATATTTGGCATTTTACAGCAAACATGACTATGCAACAAATTAATGAAATACTGATTCAGTGATTCCTAGAATTAGTTAACCAAAGAATAGAAAAACAATAACATCAAACACATCATAGTCTTGTCAATCCTACCCAAGGGTGTCAACGTTACGGCTAAATAAAATAGGCTTTTAAAAGGCAAGGGAATCGACTTCATTGCAACAGGTTTCCTCCCATCAGGCTTGGTCTCTTCCCACAGGGTGGCATCCAGAACACGTTGCATAAAGCATGAACTCTATAGCTTCTGTGACAACCCCCAGGAGTCTCCAAGAAAATTGCACTAGTGAACAAAATGTTGTTGCCTGGAATCAAACTCACAATCCTTGGAGAGTGAGGCAGGCAGCATAACTAATTTGCCACACAAACTCCCCAACACTGCTATATGAGATGGTTCATTAGGGACTGAACCCTGGCTCTTTATGATAGTAAATCAGTACATTTACATAAAACTGATTTATTTAGTTTAAAAATACTGTTTACAAACAATATAAGACAAGTACTATATAAAAAATAAAAAACAATTAATCTTTACTTATCATGTTATCTAAATCAACACAATAAACAGAGGTAAAAAAAATAAACTGTGCATATTGCATGTTGCTATATAATTTATGATTTGATCTGAGCATACTAAAAAGAATCTGGTTGGATATTCTAACATGTAGCACAGTAAATGTTGCCTCTTTGAAAATAATACACATATGCTTCTTTTTAAATGTGTGTATATGGTCTCTTCATCTTCGTCTTCTACTTCTTCTTCATCTTCTTCTTCTTCTAGTTCTTCTTCTTTTCCTACTTCTTCTTCTTTTTTCTTCTTCCTTTACTTCTTCTTCATCTCCTTCTTCTTCTTTTTTCTTCCTATTCTTGTTCTTCCTTCTTCTTCAAAGTAGCTGCAATATTGCATGTCATGGTAATCACAAAGTTCATACTAACATCTCAAGCAGCAACATTGAATTTACATGCAAATTAGTATAAACAAAGATAAACATAAAACACTGGTATAGCTAGAGATACTGACAATATACAATATAGTCATATAGTGTACATAAGAACAGGAATCAAACTAGAGGAACAGCAGTACAGCTGCAAAGATAAAATGACTAAATCAATGAAAACAAGAAGTTGGATTAGTAAGGTTTAGTCAAACACAATTGCAAGTGACAAAATGGACGGGTAGAGCCTTTATTAGCTCACAAACACACACTGATACATCTACATAAAAATATATACAAAAGTTATTTAGCTTATGTTAATGCAATCTACTTGTAATCAGCAAAATGTAAATGTAGCGAATGAAATCATGTGTCTCTACTTCTGCACTTGATGGCCACTGGGGTATACGACCACAGCCAAGTCTGCGATGGGTGAAGTGGTCAGTACCACACCGGTCTTCTTAACTTCCCAAGACATTTGATTGACCCATTTAAGGCTGGATGGACCTGACAGCCCTGGTCAAATTGTTTTTAATCCACCCTAATGTGGCTTTGAACCCATGACTACTGTACCAACAGTTAGCATCTAACCACTAAGTACCATGGCTCCTTTAGAGGATTCACTAAGAGTTCGCTCTGTTTACCCCAAGCAATGCACCATGTGTATCACTCAATGCATGATGTGTTGTGTCTTTAAAATTTGGTCTGAGTAAACTATGAAATCTGGCTAGATATTTTAACTAGCAGCATAGTACAAGAACTGACCATAGGTCATAGAATGAGACAGCGAGGAGTTATGAGGGGATCTGGCCGACTTTCAGAGGAAAGGCGAGACGGCCATATAATCATATTGCTACTGGTACTATTGGTGTTGGAACTCTTCGCTGGCTGCTGAGGATGGGGACGGAGCGCTTATGGGAATGCCCTGAATACTGTGATGTTGATTCCTAAATCAATCAATCAATCAATCAATCAATCAATCAAACCATAGGTCTTTACCTTGACTATGAGGGAAATATCATAGAGAATTAACATTTTGTATAGTGTTTATTCCTTTTCAATTTAATCATCACTTCAACTTACAAAACTATGCGATCCCACTAAATGTTCAAATAATAAATCTAGCAAATAGACAATTTTATTTTTCGAACTAAACCACCTATCACATGCCTGTGTGACTTCTTCATTTTGTTTGTTTTTTAAAGACATGGGAAAAGTCATAATCTGATAATGCTATATCTGGATAAGATTTTGGGAGTAGAAGAGTCTCAGTATTCATATCATTGGCTGCTAGCTGTACAAGCCGTGCATATGACTGCATATCATTTACATCAGCTGGGGAAAGGGGGGGAGGGCCTCTGTGACAAAGTGGTTATGCTGCCTGCATGGCAATCTGAAGGTCATGCGTGCATTTACCGACTCTATCATTTGGTTCATGGGCGGAATTTTCTAGGAGACTCTTGGGTGTCGTCCCTGAAATCTCAGAGTTCATCCTATGTGTGATGCTTTCAGCAAGCCTCACCGTGGAAAGAGCCCAGTCATATATTGGATACACCCAGTGCAATGAAGTTGATTCCCTCACCTTTAACACCTTTAAACCTGTATATATGTTGTGTCCTTGAAAGTGATAGAATAGTCCCTCTTCTCCAATGTTAACCTGAGCTTCTACTCAGAATCTTCTAGGACTGAAAGAGTCAAATTACAGGTAGTATAACTAACCCACATAATCTCACCTGTAATCACAGTAAAATTACAAGTTGTATAACTAATCCACATAATCTCACCTGCGATCACAATTAAATTACAGGTAGAATAACTAAAGCAGATAATCTTACCTGTGATTACACTTAAATTACAGATAGAATAACTAAAGCAGAAAATCTCACCTGTGATCACAATTAAATTACAGAAAGAATAACTAAAGCAGATCTGTAGTCACAGTTAAATTAGGTAGAGTAACAAACACAGATAATCTCACTTGTGACTACAACTAGATTATGATCAGCATTACTCAAGTGCTCCTTCAGCAAACTAAAAACACAATACCAGATGTTTCTGCTTAAACATATCACTCCTACCTATGATTGTCAACCCGTAAAGCTGAAACGTAATATAGGGTGTATTTTTAATGACTGTTCAATGTTAGAAAATATTGCCGATCCAAGTTTTGTATTCACCCTCTGTAAAGTTCATGCATAATAGGTAAATACAAAACTTGGACCAGCAATATTTTCAAACACTGCACAGTCATTAAAAATACACCCTGTACATCCCTGACTAAGCAGAAAACAAAAACAGCAGTACCAAAGAATTCAAGTCTTTCTTTCAAAATATAACGCTCGAAAATAGTAACTGAAATTTAAAGCTCGTTACATTCATGTTATGCTGTTCAATACTCATTATCATCATCATGTGACTTACCAGATGGCATTAGTATTTATTTATTTCCACAGATCTTGCTCCTGAGTGTTCTGGATTAATTTTTCTGATGACATTCTTCCATGTCACAGTTTCAGTCCATCAAGCATCATTTCTCTTGGTCTGCCTCTGCCTCTTTTCCTACTGATCTTTCCAGTTGTCACGATATTCTCCAATGCCTTTTTTCTCATCACATGACCAAAGAACGCTATTTGTTTGTTTCTTATAGTTGTGTATAATGTTCTAGTTTCATTAGCCTCTTCCAGGCAATCGGCGTTAGTTACCCTGACAGTCCAAGGCATTTGCAACAATCATCTCAGAAACAACATCTCTGTTGCTTCCAATACTACACTGAAAGCAATACATTGTTAGAAAGGAAATATGTAAAAAGTATAACTGGGTACACAGTGAAACAAAAAATATATTAAAGTTGCCATCCATGGAACCTTCATCTGATATGAAAATAATGAAAGTGATGATAAGAAAATGTGACATTTTTATAAAGCCCTGAGTTGATTAGAAACAATTAAATTGGTGGTAGAAGAAACAAAGATAATCTGTCAAAGAAATGGTAACATGGATATGCTGTTATAAGTGCAAGACAAGAAATATATTCATGAAACAAACTGATTCACATCAAAGGTACAGACATCTATAACAAGAACTAAGCATCTTTCAAGGTAACGAACAGCTATCATAGAGACATAGATTATACAGAGTTACAAAAATACTTCATGGTTACAGATAAAGTTGACAGTAAGTGGGATTTTCTCACGTGTGTTGCTGGACTTTTCTGACTTTTTGAGTTTTCATAAATAGTTGGAGTGTAAAGACATTAATTTCCACAATATTATTTTCAATATAAAGTTGAAATGTAAAGATAATTATTCACAATATTATTTTCAATCTATAGTTGAAATGTAAAGTTAGTTATTTCCACGACATTGTTTTCAAAACTACAATAATCTGATACATTGTTAGAAAGGAAACATTTGCAAAGTATACTTATATAACCAGTGAGGCAATGAAACAAAGATTTACAAAAGGTACCATCCATGTTTACTGGCTCCCCATTACTGACACCAAATACTAGCTCCCCAGTCTATACTAGCTCTCCAGTCTATGCCCATTACAGGCACCAAATACTAGCTCCCCAGTCTATACCCATTATTGGCACCAAATACTAGCTCTCCAGTCTATACCCATTACAGGCACCAAATACTAGCTCTCCAGTCTATACCCATTACAGGCACCAAATACTAGCTCCCCAGTCTATACCCATTATTGGCACCAAATACTAGCTCTCCAGTCTATACCCATTCATCATCATCATCATCATCTTCCACTTCTGCCGTCAAGCGTCGTGGGGAGGAATAATTTGCGTTCCAGCGCCCGGTGGGCGGCACTGGATAGTGTCATTCCGTGTGGTTGTACAATGTCTCTGATGTCGTCAATCCATTTTCTTCTTGGACGTCCTCGTGGTCTCGTCGCAGATGATCTTTGATGTAAGGCCAGTGATGGTAGTTGCTGATGTTGCATTCTAACAACATGGCCAAACCACTTGATCTTCTGTCTTTCAATAAATGTGGCACAAGGTGTTGATCCCACAGTCTGTCTGATAGTAACATTTCTTACTCGGTCTCGGATTGTTAAGTTGGCAGCTCTCCTCAGGCATCTCATTTCGCAGGTGTTGATTTTGCGAAGGTGTAATTTGGATAAAGTCCAGGTTTGAGATTGGTAGCATAGGGTTGGTGTGAATATGCTGTTTATTATCTGTCGTTTTGCGGACATGGGTATGTTTGGATGTTTCAGTAAGGGTGACAGTTGATATGTAAGTGCACTAGCTTTTTGACATCTGATTTCAATTTCTCTGTCTAATCTGCCATCTTCTGTGATCATACTTCCAAGGTATTTGAATTCTTTAACTTGTTTCAGAGGTGTGTTATTTATCTGTATACTTAGTGGGCCTGGCGATCTGCTAACTTGCATTACTTCGGTTTTGGCTGTGTTTATACTCATATTGTATCTGCTGCAGGTTGAACTCATATTAGTAATATGATTTTGTAGTCTGCCCTCGTCGCTGTAAAACATGCACTGATCATCTGCAAATAGAAGTTCATTTATTCCCTGTGGGTCAGTTGTTTCATCTGGAGTAAAGAGTTCCAAATTTTCTGAATCTGGTCTGTCGAGACTTGCTTCTTTGGAAATTCTGTCCATGTAGATATTGAATAGCAGGGGAGAGAGCACACATCCCTGTCTCACTCCTGTATTGACTGTGAACATATCTGATATACCTTCCTGTGTTCTTACTGCACTTTGGCTCGAGTGGTACATGGCTATGATGTTTTCTAGCAGTTGCCCTTCTATCCCATAGTCTTCAAGGATGGTCCATAATTTGTATCTGTCTACTCTATCAAAAGCCTTTTCCTGATCTACAAACACAATATTCTGCTGGTCACTATATTCAATAGTTTTTTCACAAATTTGTCTAAGTGTAAATAATGCATCAGTGCAACTTTTACCTTTCCGAAAACCGAATTGTGCTTTGCTTAACTGTTGTTCAACTATTGGTCTAGCTCTTTGTTCCAAAAGTTTTGCATACATTTTCCCTATATGGCTCAGGAGTGATATACCTCTGTATGTTTCGCACTCTCTCATATTGCCTTTCTTTTTCCATATTGGTAATATTATTGCCTGTTGCCAATCATCTGGGACTTTTCTTTCTTCCCATGCTATATTAAAAAGTCTTGTTAGCCATTTAACTCCTGTTTCCCCACAGGCCCATTATTGGCACTAAGTACTAGCTATAGTCTATACCCATTACTGGCACCAAATATTAGCTCCCCGGTCTTTACCCATTACTGGCACCAAATACTAGCTCCCCAGTCTATACCCATTTTTGGCACCAAATACTAGCTCTCCAGTCTATACCCATTACTGGCACCAAATACTAGCTATAGTCTATACCCGTTACTGGCACCAAATACTAGCTCCCCGGTCTTTACCCATTACTGGCACCAAATACTAGCTCCCCGGTCTATACCCATTACTGGCACCAAATACTAGCTTTCCAGTCTATACAAGTTAACAGTTACAGATATATTTTGCAGAGTTACAGGTTTCCGACAAAGTTACCTAAATGATCACTTGGGTTACAAACATACAAGATCTGTTCAAAAAGTATCAGAGCTTTGGCCTTGAAAAACACAATTACTAAGCTGCAGGTCTGAAAAACTCATCCCTCTTAAACTACTGTCCTTAAGACTGAACATTTACCCAACAGTCCAGTCACTGTTGGAAGTATTTAAGGAAGGTCCTCTTTGGGAATGGAATACAATGTGGCTGTTCCATTCTATATAATGCCTTTTCATGACACGCATCTCGTCCCTTTTTGTAGCATTTTCAGATTGCAGAATAACCAAAATTCACAAGGAGCCCAGTAAGGAGAGTAGGGAGGCTTTTGAACCAGAGGAATAATGTGTGGCCAAGGAAGTCTGATTCAGATGCAAAGAATGGGCAGCTGAGTTGTCATAATGGAGCTGCCAAGTTCCTATTGCCCACACGGCCTTGTGGTGCATACTCGTGATGAACCACCTGACAGGAGTCAAAGTAAGCAGTCAAAGTGACTTTGATGCTGCGTGCACCTGCCGTGCCTTTTCTTGGCCTTGGAAATGATGGATGGACATCTCCACTGTCACACCTGTACATTGGTTTCTGGGTCATACTTATAAACCGGTTCTCATCACCGGTGATCACGGTGTTCCGTGTGTAGTGTCCCTGTTTGAACAGTCCAGAATCTCATGACAGCTTCCAGATGGAGCTGCTTCTCTACAATCATTAACAGTTTCGGCACAAATTGCACAGACACTCCGCATGGACATGTGGCACCTTGACATCTTGACAGATGATAATTATTGTGCTTTATAAACAGGTATAATAACCTCTCTATAGCACAAGGCCTAGACTGAATTGTAGAGACCATGTGTTTCCCAATTCAGTATGATATCTCTCTCAGCCTACGTAGTTTATTCCAAAGGAAAGGTAACAAAAATACATCTGGAATAAGACAAGCTTCAGAAGCTGCCAGATCAGAAAAGCAATGCTTTTACTATCCACCCGTCAGAGCTTCCATCCTTGACCAAAGCTTTAGGTTGCATTCCCTCGCACCAGGATACAGCTTGTATCCTCCCAATTGCCCTCCTTCCCCTGAAGCCGTTGGCACAATGTGGGGTATCAGGTTTGGTGAGCACAGCCCAATATTCAGCACTAACAGAAAGCAAGTAGTACTGTCTACAGTCATACGGTAGCTCAGTCATAGACTTGACTAACCCACATGGACATATTACCCTTCAAATTAAAGTGTACAGAGCCAATGCTTATTCCCACTTTGTCCTAAAATTCTCAGATGATGGCACACTGGTTTTGCATGTCCAAAGTCTGTCCTTGGTCAATGACTTTGTCATTTTGGCTTGCTTAGTGTCGACTAGAACATGGCCCACTCTCCACCTCCACTAATGTACAGCCATTGTGAAAGTGAGTGTACTACTTTTTAATTTACGTCATACTCATGGCAGTGCTGCTGAAAGCCTTTTGAATCTTCTGAATTGTTTCCAATTGAGTATCCCTGAGCTTTATGCAAAATTTGATGCAGTACCACTGTTAATGTCATTCCTATCACTTCAAATGAAAATCTGATAGGTGTTCACTACACTCACTCATTCTCTCACTCACTCACTCACTCACAGGCTGACTGCCAGCGACTAACACTCTCTGTGGGGAGGAAATAATGCATGCATGGAATTGAAGGTTCCCTACACATTCCCCAGGGCAGATACCTCAAGGGCTTCATTTCTTTCCTCGAGAAAAAGTCAGATCTTATATTTTTTAACAGACCTTGTATTTCACAGAGTTACAAACATATTTTATAGTTGTAAATAAATTTCAGAGACTCAGTTTTTTGACAGAGTTGTGAATTACAGTGTCTGACTGTTCAGTTGACATGTCAGCTTCTGAAGGTTCCAGAGGAAATATTATAAAATATCAAGTAAGTTGTAAAATTATAAACCTTTAAAAATTATGAAGGAAGAATTATAAAACAACTGAAAATAGTGTAAGTGAGGAGAATTATAAAATACCTGAAAACAGTATAATGAGAGAAGAATGATAAAACAACTGAAAATAATTTGAAGGAAGAATTATAAAATAACATGCAAGCAGTATCATGTGGGCATTACAAATAACATGAAAACAATACAATGACAGAAGAATTATAAAACAACATGCAAACAGTATCATGAGAGAAGTATCATGAAAATGCTTCTGTTACTATCTTTTCTATCATTGCATTCATAAGTAGCCCGCATACTATGTAATAATCTTTTCTGTTATCATCTTTCTGTCTCTACACTCATAAGTTGCTTAATACCATATCATGTTAATATTTATTTGCTATAATCTTTTCTGTTATTATCTTTTCTGTTATTATCTTTTTTGTTATCATCTTTTTGTTATAATTGTTGTTATCTTTTCTGCTATCATCTTTTCTGTTATCATTTTTTTTTGTTATCTTAACTTCTATCCACATTGCTGTCTCAACCTTGTTATCATCTTTTCTTTCTCAATATTTATAGGCTGCTTGATACCATTTCATTATCTTTTCTGTCCCTACCCTCATAGCTGTTTCAACCACGTTATCATCTTTTTAACTACAACCTTTCTAGCTTCTCCAGCCATATTATCATCATTTTAACCCCTCCCTATATTCATAGCTGTTTCAACCATAATACGATCACTATAACTCCCACTGTCATAGCTGTTTCAACCATATTATAATCACTTTAACTCCTACCTTCATATCTGTTTCAATCATATTACCATCACTTTAACTCCGATTTTCATAACTGTTTCAACCATATTACCATCATTCCTATTCCTACCTTCATAGCTGTTTTAACCATATTATCGTATTGACAACTCTTACCTTCATAGCTGTTTCAGCCACAGTATCAACATTTCAACTCCTACCTTCATAGCTGTTTCAACCATAGTATCAACATTTCAACTCCTACCTTCATAGCTGCCTCAACTACATTACCTTCTTTGTTTTCTCAACACTTAAAGGCTACTGGACACTATATCATCTCTTCTTTGCCCTGCGCTGTCTGTGGACTGTCCAGTTCCTGATCTATCCAACCCCATCTGACGCTCCAGCTTACTTTTATTTGATCTCACCGACCCTTTCTTAATTATCCCCCCATCCTTGTCTAGCATGGGATGAGACTCGACCCCTTCTCCCTCATCATCTTCAAACACTGAATCCAGAGGTGAAGTTATTGAAAATGGAGACATAGGGGAGGACTCATCCTTAGCACCGAGTGGATCAAACGTGCCCAGCCGACCAGAGTTCCCAAAGTCAACTGTCGCTGCATGACGTGGTACACCTTTTGATGTTTGGTTGGTACGCTCTTCGCGGACCTGGGCATTTTCTTCTGACCACGAATTCCTCCTTGGAAGTTTCTGGTCACGGTCCAGGGTAATCAGACGTGCCAGTCTCTTGTTCTTGTGAGTCTTCTTGCGGATTTCTGTTTGTATGTCATCCGTAGAGGTCAGGTTCTTGTCATACTTGGAGACAACCTGTTAAAATAGGAAATGAAGTAAAATCATCTACAGAAAGACAAAAGACTAAAGGAGTCAAAATGGTTTAAATTCAAGAAGATTGACTTAATTGTGAGTTTTATTATACCCATATGGCTGGGTCTCTTTCCACAAGGTGGCCTGCTGAAGGCATCGCACACAGCATGAACTCCGTAACTCTAGTGACAACCCCAGGATTCTCCGAGAAAATTACATTTGCGAACCAAATGTTGGAGTCAGGAACCAAACTCAAAACCTTTAGAGCACAAGGTAGACGGTTTAACCATTTCGCTACAGAGACCCCTACAAAAGACTGGCCCATACTTCTTCTTGCAATGGCATCTTTGATTAGTACAGTGTCAGGTGGAGGCCTGTGTATCTGACAAGTTTAGCGCACTTAAACTTTCTCTTCTGACCACGATGTAGGTGGTTCATTTTACATGCCAGTCAGTTGGACCTACGTTGACTTCTCATTCTTGATTCAGGGATGTAAATTATAAGTACCACCAAAGTCGGATGATCAAGCTTGTACACATATCATGATCTATAAATTCATGGATCAATTCCCAAGCTGACACCCTATCATGCCTTGACACAAGGCTGTTAAGTTCTTTACTTTCTCAATCTTTTTTTCCATAAATCTTTCCAGTTATGACAATATGTTTAATTTTATCTTCTCATCATGTGATCATGTGGCCACAAATGATGACTGTTTCTTTCTGATGTCTGTGCTAAGTTGTCTTTGTGCCCCAGCCTTTTCAAAAAATTTACATAACTCATTTTGGCTCTCCGTGCGATTTTCAGCATTCTTCTATAAAACCACCTCTAAAGCTTCTAGAGATTTGTTTTTACTAACTGCTCAGGATTCGCAGCTGTATGTTATAACTGGCTCTATGTAGCACATAAGAATTCCTGTTCTAACATCCAGGCTGAGTCTGCACTGCTCTAAAGGGCATTGATGCATGATAAGGCAGATGTGATCAGGGTCCTTTCGGATCGTGTGTATGGTGCAGAAGAACAGGTTGATCACAAACAGGAAAGCATGGTGCTGCAGGTAGTGACCACAGGATCTGGCCGACACTCAGGACTCAAGAGGAAAGATGGATACATAATGGTACATTAGTGTTGGGACTCTTCACTGGCTGTTGAAGATGAGGACAGGAGCATGATGGAAATGTCTTGGGAATATTGTGTTGTCAGTTCTTGCCTCAACTCAGCACAACTCAACTCAACTCAGTTCAGAAACAGATTTGATTCTCACTTGTCTCTTGACAGGCAGTACTAACTGTTCTAATCTGTACAATTGTTCAAGAAAAGAACCGTGCCAACTGCTAATATGAGAAATAGAATTGGATTTCCACCAATTATCATTGGTTCAAACCTGTCACATGTCTAACCATTTTTGATGTTTCTCATTAAATGTTCGGCATATATGTTGAACAGGTACGGAGAGAGAATATAACCCTGTCTTACTTTTGTTTGCTTCTCAAAGCAGTTTAATGTTTCATCAGCTACCCTAACAGCTGCTGGTTGTTCATGATACGTATTTCAAGAGCAGGTGATAAAATGAGGACATTTACTTCATAGCATAGAAGGAGCATTGTTTGTATCATTTACCGGCATCATCTATCATGTGTACTTGATGAACTTAACTGTTAAATACCTGCCATGTGCCATTCTCACTGTCATGAGTGCTTGACATTTACCATATCACATGAATGTAGAAAGAAAGAAAAACAGACATGCAGGCAGGCAGGCAGGCAGGCAGGCAGGCAGAAAGGAAGAAAGAAAGAAAGAAAGAAAGAAAGAAAGAAAGAAAGAAAGAAAGAAAGAAAAACAGATAGGCAGGCAGGCAGGCAGAAAGAAAGAAAGGAAGAAAGAAAGAAAGAAAGAAAGAAAGAAAGAAAGAAAGAAAGAAAGAAAGAAAGAAAGAAAAACAGATAGGCAGGCAGGCAGAAAGAAAGAAAGAAAGAAAGAAAGAAAGAAAGAAAGAAAGAAAGAAAGAAAGAAAGAAAGAAAGCAAGCAAGCAAGCAAGCAAGAAAGAAAGAAAGAAAGAAAGAAAGAAAGAAAGAAAGAAAGAAAGAAAGAAAGAAAAACAGATGGGCAGGCAGGCAGGCAGAAAGAAAGGAAGAAAGAAAGAAAGAAAGAAAGAAAGAAAGAAAGAAAGAAAGAAATACAAATAAACAAAGACAGAAAGAAATAGATCATATAACACATCAACACCTACCATTCTTCTATTCCTCTGAGACCGTAGCAAATTGCGGAGACCTTTTGCATCGATGTCAAGTTCATTATCCAGTGACTTGCTCCGTCTCCCACGCAACAATACACCTGTTGACACAAACATTTCTGGACTGTACTCTCACATGTTATTTACAATACAACAGAGGAAAGGATTGCTGGTGCTGGAAAGACGCATACTGTAAAAACTTGATAACAGCATAGCCAGAAAGTTCCTTGTCTAGAACTCACAGGGCCACTGGAATAGATGGAGACCTAAAAAACACAGGGAGTCTTCGTGGTGAGGTGGTCAAGCCATTTGACTCCGGCTCCAAAGGTTGTGGGTTCGATTCCAGGCCGCATTCTTTAGTTCACGAGTGAAATTTTTCGAAGACTCCTGTGGGTCATCGTTAGAGCTACGGAGTTCGTGCTTTGTGCGACGCTTTCCGCGCTGTGGAAAGAGACCGAGCCATATGGGAAAACCCGGTGTGATTAAGTCGACTCTGTCGACTTTTAAGCGACTTTTAGTGAGACCTAAAAACACATGGAGAAGTGAAATAAAGATGAATAATATGGGGAGGATATAGAGGGTGACACAGGAGGTAGAGGCTTGGGTTGGCTGAGGGTGTGTGTTCCAATAGGGGATAAAGAAGAAGAAGAAGAAGAAGAAGAAGAAGAAGAAGAAGAAGAAGAAGAAGAGGAAAAGGACAAGGGGAAGGAGGAGTAGGATGAGAACTGTTCCTTCTGGACACTGGGCTAGAAGAGGCTGTAGACACTGATATACTTAAAACTCATGGAGGAAACATTACCAACCCAGATCTACTTCTAGCCCATTCGGGTGTGCTGGGCTGAATCAAGATCTGGTTAAGAAGATGTAAAGTTCCAGTACTGGTCCTGCAAACCCCGCTGTTTTCTGAGCTTGGAGAGAGGAAGGAGAGCTCTTCTCTAAGGAGATGAAATCTTGGTATCACATGTAGGAGAACATTCTCCAGACCCACCTCATTGCGATGGATGCAAGCCCCCTTTTTTTTTATCAAGGCTCAATTGACCTGAACAGCAATGTATCAGACTTAAAAGTGAACAGATGGTCTTGCAATGGATTTATCAGCCAACCAACCAAATAACAGAGTTGGGCTACAGTAGTGGCTAGTTCACAGGTTTCATGACACAGAATATGGCTGTTGGCATGTATAGGGTAAATATTAGAGGGGACAATGTGTGATTTGTTAGGCAAACAGACATATGTGATGTCAAAAGGTGTTTCGATTTATTGTGGCAGGTTGGGCTGCTATGTCAGGAATTCAAATCTGCACAACTTTTGTTAGAATTAACAGATTATGCGTTCAGTGGAAAGAGAACTCTTTGCATTAGAATGGGAGTACCCCGGTTAAGACACCCGTTCGGTTGGACATGTTTTTAAAAAGTCGAGAATGGATGCTAGTGCCGTTTTACAAAAGATTTTAAGTGGAGAGACAGTTGGGTGTTTGTCTCAAGGTAAGATGCAAAAGAAGATGATAACGAAAAGGAAACCCCGGAATAAACGAATGGGCAATCAGCAGTTACTTTTGCCAGTACTCATTCAAACTTTTGACGTTGGTGTTTTGAGCCAGAAACCCGGTTAAATTTAAACTTATGACAATAGCCAAAACCAGGGAAGGTAAACAGTTTAGAAGAGAGCAACTTCCCTGGTGATAAGGACTTTAGATGTGCAAATTTTAATATTTCAAATAAACGCATTTACCTAGTGAATTTTTCCAAATCGTGGATCGCAGTTGTAATAGAATGACAAAAGCCCGGAATAAATCGTGCAATCTATGTTTGTGTCTTCGTTATTCAAACAGACATATGTGTGTCAGGGTGTGGGTTTATGTGTGTCAGGGTGTGGGTTTGCTATGAACGGAATTCAAATCTGCACAAGTGTTTGTTAGAATGTGAAACACGGTTTGTGCGTGTCAGGGAGAGAGAACTCTCGGATTTGAACTGGGAGTACAGGTTAAGACACAGTTCAGGTTGGACATGTTTAACAAGAGCGAGAATGGCATCCGACTAGTGCCTTATGTACAATAGATTTTAAGTGTGAGTGATAGTTGTGGTGTTTGTGTTAGGTAAGATGCAAATGAAGATTTAACTGTAAATGTGAAGCCGCGGAATAAATGATGGAAATCAGCAGTTACTTTTGTTATGTACTTCATTCAAACTTGTGACGTTGGTGTGTGAGCCGGAGAGAACGGGTAACTTGTAAACGTGGACAAGTAGCCAAAGCCAGGAAGGTAAAGTGTTTAGAAGAGAGCAACTCATGGTGCACAGAACTTTAGATATTCAAATACAAGAGCACAAACGCATCACCATGAGTGAATGCCAGCCATGGATCGAACTTGCTAATAGAATGACAACAAGCAGAAGTGAGAATAAGCAACGGCCGAAAGTTAGGTCCATGACAAGCTTAAAGCGTTTGTGCTCCGTATTTGACAATTTGAATGGTACAAGCTACAACTTATGGAGACAAGAGGCCTGCAGAGGGATGGGATAGGTGGTAACTTAATAATCTAGTCCCCCTCTCGGAATGTTTTAGCCTTTTACCCTCCTTACGCTCTCTGGAGGAGTGCACACCAGGGTAATGACTCCGGGTGTCTTTTCCCTGCCATGTGTTCAAACCCTGTTTCGAGACATTTGAAAGTCTGGTTGGTGGGTTCGGGCTGCATGGATATTTGTAGAGAAAATCATGTAGTCTATGACATAAACAGACATGGAGAGAGGATATACATGCAATCAATTACATAATCAAACAGATATGGGAAGGGGATATAGATGCAATCTATTACATAAACAAATAGAAATGTGGAGGGGATATAAGCCCAGTACAACACAACAGCTGATGAATACTTGCATGTATCACAACATGGTTTGGACCACACACCATAAGCCCAGCACAACACAATAGTTGATGAACACTTGCATGTATCACCACACAGTTTGGGCCAAACAACATAAGCCCAGTACAACACAATAGTTGATGAACACTTCCATGTATCACCAAATGGTTTGGGCCAAACATCATAAGCCCAGTACAACACAATAGTTGATGAACACTTGCATGTATCACCACATGGTTTGGGCCAAACACCATAAGCCCAGTACAACACAATAGTTGATGAACACTTGCATGTATCACCACAAGGTTTGGACAAACAACATAAGCCCAGTACAACACAATAGTTGATGAACACTTGCATGTATCACCACACAGTTTGGGCCAAACACCATAAGCCCAGTAAACCCAATAGTTGATGAACACTTCCATGTATCACCACACAGTTTGGGCCAAACACCATAAGCCCAGTACAACACAATAGTTGATGAACACTTGCATGTATCACCACACAGTTTGGGCCAAACACCATAAGCCCAGTACAACACAATAGTTGATGAACACTTGCATGTATCACCACACAGTTTGGGCCAAACACCATAAGCCCAGTACAACACAATAGTTGATGAACACTTGCATGTATCACCACACAGTTTGGACAAACACCATAAGCCCAGTACAACACAATAGTTGATGAACACTTGCATGTATCACCACACAGTTTGGACAAAACACCATAAGCCCAGTACAACACAATAGTTGATGAACACTTGCATGTATCACCACACAGTTTGGGCCAAACAACATAAGCCCAGTACAACACAATAGTTGATGAACACTTCCATGTATCACCAAATGGTTTGGGCCAAACATCATAAGCCCAGTACAACACAATAGTTGATGAACACTTGCATGTATCACCACACAGTTTGGGCCAAACACCATAAGCCCAGTACAACACAATAGTTGATGAACACTTGCATGTATCACCACACAGTTTGGCCAAACACCATAAGCCCAGTACAACACAATAGTTGATGAACACTTGCATGTATCACCACACAGTTTGGACAAACACCATAAGCCCAGTACAACACAATAGTTGATGAACACTTGCATGTATCACCACACAGTTTGGGCCAAACACCATAAGCCCAGTATAACACAATAATAGTTGATGAACACTTGCATGTATCACCACACAGTTTGGGCCAAACAACATAAGCCCAGTATAACACAATAGTTGATGAACACTTCCATGTATCACCAAATGGTTTGGGCCAAACATCATTAGCCCAGTACAACACAATAGTTGATGAACACTTGCATGTATCACCACACAGTTTGGGCCAAACACCATAAGCCCAGTACAACACAATAGTTGATGAACACTTGCATGTATCACCACACAGTTTGGGCCAAACACCATAAGCCCAGTATAACACAATAGTTGATGAACACTTGCATGTATCACCACACAGTTTGGACCAAACACCATAAGCCCAGTACAACACAATAGTTGATGAACACTTGCATGTATCACCACACAGTTTGGGCCAAACACCATAAGCCCAGTACAACACAATAGTTGATGAACACTTCCATGTATCACCAAATGGTTTGGGCCAAACATCATAAGCCCAGTACAACACAATAGTTGATGAACACTTCCATGTATCACCACACAGTTTGGGCCAAACACCATAAGCCTAGTACAACACAATAGTTGATGAACACTTGCATGTATCACCACAAGGTTTGGACAAACAACATAAGCCCAGTATAACAATAATAGTTGATGAACACTTGCATGTAACACTACACAGTTTGGGCCAAACACCATAAGCCCAGTACAACACAATAGTTGATGAACACTTGCATGTATCACCACACAGTTTGGGCCAAACACCATAAGCCCAGTACAACACAATAGTTGATGAACACTTGCATGTATCACCACACAGTTTGGACAAACACCATAAGCCCAGTACAACACAATAGTTGATGAACACTTGCATGTATCACCACACAGTTTGGGCCAAACACCATAAGCCCAGTACAACACAATAGTTGATGAACACTTGCATGTATCACCACACAGTTTGGGCCACAAGGTAGAATTCCAGGTGCCACTACACTGACAACACCCACAAGAACATGACACATCAAAGATACCCTCACACAAGAACATGACACATCAAAGATACACTCACACAAGAACATGACACATCAAAGATACCCTCACACAAGAACATGACACATCAAAGATACCCTCACCTTCTGTATCCATGTCAAATGTAATTTCTGGCAATCCTGCGTTAGCAAATTCAGTATTGGGGAAGACACCAGCATTGGGGGAAGGTTCCACTTCTGTTCTTTCAAGGATGGGTAGCTCTTTCATATATGGGTGGGTATCCGCTAGAGTTGACAGCAGCAGTTCAGTGTTCACATGAGGCCTGCAAATAATATGTTTATTTTGTGGATAATTATGACGAGGCATTCATTCATTCAGTAGCATATCCGTTGCAGAACCTCACTCCCATAACAACCTTCCAGAAAACTGTTCAATCATAAGCATCCGATACACCTACCTGGAGATCATCTGCCACATCCTGCATCCATCTTCTCTTTAGCCCCTCTTCCTCTCTTCCCAGGCACATGCCGTACAATTATTGTTTTCTCTCCAAACTTTCATGACGCTTCAAGTGACCAAAATATTTCAATTATTTTTTGTTTTATCATCTTTAGTAGCCAACCTTCCTCGATATTTAAATCTTGTCATATGGATGCTTTGTTCTTTTCTGCATTCAAGATATTCTTAGAACCCACTTATAACATTTATATTCAAAGGCATTTATGCGCTGTTCCGCTTGTTTAGTAAGTGTCCAGGTCTCACAGGCGTATGTTGCAATGGGAAAGATGCATGCTCTTAAACATCTAATTTTTATAGGTCTATCTGTCCCATGCCACAATTTATTCAATTGTTTTAATTTCTGAACAGCATGACAAGGCATAAAAAAGATAATTTCCACTGACAAAACTACTTGTCAATCAAACATTACAGTCAGCAATGAAGACAATTTAAAATGTCACTAAGTTCCTATATCTTCTTCTTTCCCCCGTTATCCCCTATTAAGGCAAAGGCCCTCAACAAACTCACTTGAAGGCATCCTATCCTTATCTATCCCATACAACTCCACTGCATGTCCTCCCAATATTTTTCATTTCTATCTCTATGTTTCTTCTGTGTGTGTTTTTGGATCTTTCTCTATTAGCTTGCCATGTGCATTCCAGATGATGACCTCTGTATTTATACTGACTGACTGGCGCCTGGCCATTTTGACAGACAATAGTCTATAAAATGAAGTTACACCTCTCCATAACATAAGGCCTTGGCTAAAGTTAGAGACCACGTGTTACCCATGCAGCATGATTCCCTCTCTCAGCCTGCCTAGTTTACTCCAGAGGAAAGATAACACCAATATGTCTGGGACATATTCTTCTATCAACCAAATCATCTGCAGTAGACCAGGCTCTACTAAGGCTGGTGGTTTTCTTCAATCAACTTTCTAACTTGTCATCACAGCTATTTAATATGACTAGGCTACACTAAGCCTAGTATATTTTACACAACCAACTACTCAGAGTTCATCCACAGAGGACAAGGACACATTTTCAGATGCTTTAAACATTGCTACTAGATCTGCATTATGTCAAATGCATAGGAATCAACTTCATTCAGTGCTATTTGCAAGTTGTAAACTCACACAACTGGAATCAAGATACAGTGTTGAGGAAAGAGAATGTCTTTCACTGATTTGATCTGTGGGCAAGATCTCACAATTTCTCATTTGTCGCGGATTTTACATAATCACAGATCTCAAGCATTCTCTATACTATAATACAGGATTAATGTTCAACTCTTTTAATATTATGCCGAACACATTTTCTTCAGTCTTTGGATTATACGATAATATACAGTCTGAGTGTCAACTGGTCTATAAAAATATGGGTCTAGTACAGTGGTTCTCAACCGGTGGGGAATCCCCCCCCCTCCAGGGGGGAATTTTAGGGTTTCCAGGGGAAGGATTAAGATTATTTCAAGATCGCATTAATACAAGAACAGGTTACTTCATATTGTTTTTTCCCTCCATACTTTATGGTTCTGTACTTCTCACCCTTCTGAAATTTGTTTTATAATGTAAGTAGACTGCAAATCACGTTTTATGTAGACATCTATACTTGTTCTAGTATGTGTTATTAAATTTATCTTCCATTTTTACGTATACTGTGTAGGGGCGGGAGAGGGGGAGGGGGGAATTTATAGGGAGGAAATATGAAAGGGAGGGGATGACATTCTGAACATATGGTGAAAGGGTGCATGAGCCAAAAAAGATTGAGAACCACTGGTCTAGCGCCATATGTCCAATGCACCTAAATGCGTATAAAAGTGTCCTTTACTTACATATAACAGAGAGAAGAATAGTGTTGTGTCAAATATAATGAGAAGACAGGCACTGGAGAGCACCAAGATGACTGGAAGGATCAGGATTAGAAGAGGCAGACCAAGAGAAATGACATTTCATGGTTTAAGATGATGGCATCAAGGCTAGGCACATGATAATGATGATGATGATACTTTAAATATCTATTAATAGAGTACAATAATAAATATGACATACATCCTTGGAATGTCAGGTGTCTTAGCTCCACTCAGTTTTAGATGTCGGTAATGTTCCCTGTTGATAGAATATGTTACATGTGAGTATGTGGTCATGTTTTATGCTGTTTGATGTTTATATTATATGTTTGCACAGTGTACCTGTGCAGGCTGTTGGCTTGCCGAGACTCCTGTCTGTTCCACTTTTCACATTGGGCAGTGAGGAGCATTTTGTGTGATATTCACTGGCACAGGAATGGAGCATAATGGGGATGACCCGTTGCCGCGAAGTTGGAACCGCGACTAACTAACCAACTATTATATGTGAATGTGATAATGTTTTATGTTGAATGAAGTATACACTATATGTGGATGTATTAGTGTTCTCTGTTGAGTCAATGTTACATTTATATGTGAATGTGATAATGTTTTATGTTGAGTGAAGTATACATTATATATGAATGTAGTATTGTTTCCTGTTGACTCAATTTTACATGTATATGTGAATGTGGTACTGTTTTAAGTTGAGTGAAGTATACATTACATATGTGGATGTATTAGTGTGCTCTGTTGAGTCAATTTTACATTCATATGTGAATTTAGTCACGTCTGTGGTATGAATAGGTGGGCACCTTTCACCAGTATGCCTCTACTTCTTTTGTCTTACTGCCTTTGCTGTGAAGCATCGTAGAGAGCGGGTGGATATAATTTTTTTCTCTTGTCGTGTTGCTTGTGCTAATATCACATTTATTTATCCAACAGCTCTTTCACTCCATATAATCATCTCTTTCTGGGTCATCCTCATGAGAAATCAACATTTTAGTCCAACCACTACCTCACCATTCTGCCATGCAGGTCTCAAAGTGAAGTTGACAAAGCTTATAGTATTATTTGCTGTCCAGCTTATTAAACTTTCCACATACATTTGCTCTCTTTTCCTTTGATACATTTTTCTATCGTACATCCTTCTCTGTCTTCCTTTTATACAATTTGCTCTGTTTTCCTTTCATCCAACTTTCTGTATTTTCCTTCCATACACCTTTCTCTGTTTTCCTTTCATACATCTGTCTCTGTTTTCCTTTGCTTCTCTTACCTAGTAGTTTCCCACATAAAGCTAATTTCTCTTTTCCATCTATTCTGTTGAAAGGCTGCATAAATATCATCTGTCTTTTTCTGAAACATGATATATGTTTCTGAGTTCCTTTTGTCTCAGTTGTAACTTTATCCAGAGGAGCAGCTGGCCAAGTGGCTAGAATACTGGATTCTCCTTCGGGAGATCCGGGTTCAAATCCTTGGTAAGGTGTGGATTTGTTTCTCTCGGAGGCAAAAAGAAAACCCTAACCCTCACAATTTGTGGCGACTGCACTTGCCAGGTGGCCTTAATTACTTAGGCTCAAGACCACCCTGTCATACATTGCAATGTACTATATAGGCAGGAGATGACCATTTGACAGTTACTTTATCCCACTCACTGTGAATTGTTACTTTCTCCCACTCTGTGTGAATTGTTACTTTCTCCCACTCAGTGTGAATTGTTATTCTGTCCCACTCAGTGTGAATCATTACTTTATCACACTTAGTGTGAAATGCTACTTTATCCCACTCAGTGTGAATTGTTACTTTATCCCACTCAGTGTGAATTGTTACTTTCTCCCACTCAGTGTGAATTGTTATTTTGTCCCACTCAGTGTGAACTGTTACTTTCTCCCACTCTATGTGAATTGTTACTTTATCCCACTCATTGTGAATTGTTATTCTGTGCCACTCAGTGTGAATCATTACTTTGTCACACTTAGTTTGAAATGTTACTTTCTCCCACTCAGTGTGAATTGTTATTTTGTCCCACTCAGTGTCAATCGTTACTTTATTCCACTCAGTGTGAATTGTTACTTTATGCCACCTAGTGTGAAATGTTACTTTATCCCACTCAGTGTGAATTGTTATTCTGTCCCACTCAGTGTGAATCATTACTTTATCACACTTAGTTTGAAATGTTACTTTATCTTACTCAGTGTGAATTATTTTGTCCCACTCAGTGTCAATCGTTACTTTATCCCACTCAGTGTGAATTGTTACTTTAACTTGTTATGAGCCATAATATTATTATGTTAACTGATTAAGTGTCATGGGATGATTAATCGTCTTATGTGACTTCCCATATCTGCCAAGGGCTTACATATCGCCATATTGTTGTCTCAATTAAAATATTAATACAGTAGTTTTCCTTAAGCAACCTCCTTTAATTTGATATATAATACTACTTCTGCTACCATATTAACAACTTTTAAGTCATAAATGTGACACACCCTTACTTCCCATTTTCCGCCATAAATTTTGGATAGGTCCAAACCTACTTTTTATTTGGCGTTGAATCAGTTAAGTCTTTTAGACCCAAAAATGTATTACTTTAAATGCAATTCATGGAGACAGAAACATGTAAAATAATTAAATATTTATTACTTTAAGTACAGTTCACAAAGAGAAAATGGTAAATTAACCAAATATTTATTTAAATACAATTTTGGGAGACTATAGAAAAAGTAGAATAACTAAATATTTATTACTTTAAATACAAATTTGGGAGAGAGAAAGCAAAATAACAAAATATTTATTACATACAATTTTTGGCAATTGAAAAAAGTTAATATAACCAAATTTTTATTAGCTTTAAACATTAATGGCAATACAAAAAGTTAAAAATAACCAAATATTAATTACTTTAAATACAGTGCTGGTTGATAGATATAGTTAACTAAATACAATTCCCAGACAAAGAAACAGTTCAAATGACAGCCACTTGAATGAACAAACAAAGAAACAGTTCAAATGACAGCCACTTGAATGAACAAACAAAGAAACAGTTCAAATGACAGCCACTTGAATGAACAAACAAAGAAACAGTTCAAATGACAGCCACTTGAATGAACAAACAAAGAAACAGTTCAAAATGACAGCCACTTGAATGAACAAACAAACTTGATTTTCAAAGGGTCACAAATTGGGCATGCAACCTCATCTTACATCCAGCCCTTCCATACCACTCATCTTTCGAACATCAATTATCTATTGGGCATGTTACATTGATTTAGTAAAAAACATTATCAAATGAATGCTGTAAATATACATAATGTCGAGACAGAAAGAGGTAATTAAACTGCACAAGACAACTCATGACATACTTCAAAAGCAAGTTGTCAAAATAGGCTATCAAGCGGACGTGCTTGGGGTCTGGGGCCACTTGTAGCAATGGTTTCAAGTGCTTGATGTCGAAGAGCTGTAGCTTTTCCTGAGTAAATAAAGCATTTTGTCAGGAAGTACATTCCACAACCATACTATCTGATTTGGACAACAAAGAGAACAAGCATTATTACATATAAAATTGTCATAATTTCGGCATAAAGATCAAGAAAGACATATATTTGTGCTTTATAGATTATACCAAGGCATTTTATAGAGTAAAACATTATGAAATTATACAAATGTTAGAAAATATCAACACTGATGGAATATGTGTTGGAGGTTATAATATGTTTACCCACGCTATGCAGATGACACGGTATTGACGGCGCACAATGCAAAAGATATACAACTTTTGGACATTGTGGTACTTGAGGGTGCAACAACAACAACAAAAAAGAAATAACAAGAAAACAGAAACAATAGTTATATCAGAGAAAAGAAATGTGATGTAATAATAGAAGAGAAATGCTTAATCAATTTGATAAATTTAAATACCTAGTGGTAATGTTGTGGATAGCAATATACAATATTGCTATCCACAACACAAAATGGTATAGCAAACCTAATAACCTCAACCCAATTGACTAATGAAAATCACAACTTATATCTGAACATAGCAAATACAAAGATAATGCATACAGATAAAACACTATGGAGAAAGAAATATTTGTTAATGAGGAAAGATTGGAGGTGGTGGAAAATTTTGAATATCTTGGGTTATTGATTACTAACAATGACAACACAATGAAGAAGTGGAAAGATGAATATCTATTGCTCTTCAAAGACTATGACAGCTGAATAAACTGTGGAGAGGGACAGATAGAACTACAAAAATTAGATTTTTAAGCGCATGCATCTTTCCCATTGCAACATACACCTGTGAGACCTGGTCTCTTACTAAACAAGCTGAACAGCGCATAAATGCCTTTGAATATAAATGTTATAGACGAGTTCTAAGAATATCTCAGATAAAGAAAAGAACAAATGCATCCATACTTCAAGAGCTGAATAATGAAGATGGGTTGGCTATTAAAGACAATAAATCAAAGAAAGTTGAAATATTTTGGTCACTTGAAACGTCACGACAGTTTAGAGAGAACTATAATGGAAGGGTGTATGCCTGGGAAGAGAGGAAGAGCAAAGCCAAAGAGAAGATGGGTGCAGGATGTGGCGGATGATCTCTAGATGGGTGTATCAGACACGAGACATCTTGCTTATGATCGAGAGGTTTTCTGGAAGGTTGTTATGGGAGCGAGGTTCTGCAAAGGAGATGCTACTGAATGAATGAATGAATGAATGAATGAATGAATGAATGAATGAATGAATGAATGAATGAATGAATGAATGAATGACAATTATAAAATCAGATGGAAGATGCATGACAGAGATTAAGAGCAAACAGTGCATTCCAGAAAATGAAAAATAACTTATGCAATAAGTCAACATCGATGAATGTAAGAAAGAGAGTGCTAAAATTGTATATATAACCTGTTTTGCTGTATGGCAGCAAATCATGGAATGTTAATAAATATATTAGGAAGAGCTATTAACAGAGTAGATCCAGAGGCATATCAAGAGAAATAATGCTGGATAGGCTGAGATGGTAGCATGGAGGATTATCATTAGCAGAGTAGATCCTGAGCAGCCAGGACCAAGATCTGTGGAAAGACATGAACGTCTACACTGGCTGGCAAGGCTCCTAATGATGATGATGATTTTGGTGATGGAGTAGAAGATCTCCTATTAAAAGAGAAGTAAGGCAACTCCATCCCTCTGCTAGCCTAATCGACACCCGTAGGCAAGTCGGGGTACCCATTAAGCCTTCCAACCAAGGTAACGAGTGTTGTTTCTCTTGGAAGACATCCTCTATTTTCTTATCCCTCATCATCAAGTGCCTTGTCGACTGGCAAGGGTGGTCTTGCTTCTCCACAATTTGCAATCTCCAGCGGCATGTATCAGTTTGCATGCTGAAACCCTTCCTTACCATGACACCAGGATGTCAAGAATATTCAATCGCGGTCCTTCTCTATCTCGCTTTCCATAAATATTTCCAGTTTTCACACTATATTCTAGCTTTTGTCTTCTAATAATAAGGCAAAAATATGACAGCCTCTTCACTGTTGTTTCATCTTGCAAATCTTACTTTCTTAATCCTGCTTGTTGTGGAGTTAATAGGTGCTTGTCTTCCTAGATGCCACATGCGTCTGGTATTAATAATACATTTCATTAATTTCTCTACACTGCAGAGCCAAGTTCTGAGGATGAAGGGGTTATGTACCCAATTCACAATCCCTTATACCTCATTTGAAACACAGATGCAGGGCGATATGGCAGCAAGACTGCCTTACTTTCAGTTTTCATACAATGGTATGAGTGTTGGTCATTCAGAAAGCAATGGCAAACTACTGAATGTAAACGTGCCAAGAAATCACAAACAGCCAAACTATGCAGGGGTTGACTGTGATGTTCTGTAAGGTTTTGCAACTAACTTTAACACAAGAGCTTAATAGAAACATTGTGTGTAGTTGCTGCACAAAGTTTTGGTAAAGGAAATGTGTGTATAAATTATTGTATTGCTCCTGTTGATTGTACTGCTTCTATTGATTGTATTGTTACTATTGATTGTATGGCTATATTGATTGTATTGCTATATTGATTGTATTGCTATATTGATTGTAATGCTATATTGATTGTATTGCTATATTGATTGTATTGCTATACTGATTGTATTGCTATATTGATTGTATTGCTATATTGATTGTATTGCTATATTGATTGTATTGCTATATTGATTGTATTGCTATATTGATTGTATTGTTACATTGATTGTATTGCTATATTGATTGTATTGCTATATTGATTGTATTGTTACATTGATTGTATTGCTATATTGATTGTATTGTTATATTGATTATATTGTTCCTACTGATTGTATTGCTATATTGATTGTATTGTTACATTGATTGTATTGCTATATTGATTGTATTGCTATATTGATTGTATTGTTACTACTGATTGTATTGCTATATTGATTGTATTGTTACTACTGATTGTATTGTTACTATTGATTGTATTGCTACTATTGATTGAATTGTTACTATTGATTGTGTTGTTACTATTGATTGTATTGTTACTATTGATTGTATTGCTACTATTTACTGAATTGTTACTATTGATTTTACTGCTACTATTGATTTTACTGCTACTATTGATTGTACTGCTACTATTTATTGCATTGTTACTATTGATTGCATTGCTACTATTGATTGTATTGCTATTGTTGATTGTATTGCTACTATTGATTGTATTGCTACTAGTGACTGTATTGCTACTAATGACTGTATTGCTACTATTGATTGTATTGCTACTATTGATTGCATTGCTACTATTGATTGTATTGCTATTGTTGATTGTATTGCTACTATTGATTGTATTGCTACTATTGATTGTATTGCTACTATTGATTGTATTGCTACTATTGATTGTATTGCTATTGTTGATTGTATTGCTACTGTTGATTGTATTGCTACTATTGATTGGTATTGCTACTTATTGACTGTATTGCTACTATTGATTGTATTACTATTGTTGATTGTATTGCACTGTTATTGTATTGCTACTAGCGACTGATTTCTTTCTACTGACTGTATTGCTACTAAATGACTGTATTGCTATACTGACTGTATGGCTACTTTGACTGTAGGCTACTACTTACTTTACTGTATGGCTACTTTCTGACTGTATGGCTACTACTGACTGTATGGCTACTACTGACTGTATTGGGTACTATTTATGATGGCTACTTTGACTGTATTGCTATACTGACTGTATTGCTATATTTACGTATGGCTACTACTGACTGTATTGCTACTACTGCTGTATTGCTATGACTGGGCTGTATGGCTACTACTGACTGTATGGCTAAATACTGATTTTATTGCTACTACTGACTGTATTGCTATGACTGACTGTATGGCTACTACTGATTTTATTGCTACTGACTGACTGTATTGGGTACTCCCGACTGTATTGCTACTACTGACTGTATTGCTACTACTGATTTTATGGCTACTACTGACTGTATTGGGTACTACTGCTGACTGTATTTCTACTACTGACTGTATTGGGTACTACGACTGTATGGCTTTCTACTGACTTTTATGGCTACTACTGACTGTATGGGTACTACTGACTGTATTTGGGTACTACTGACTGTATTGGGTACTACTGACTGTATGGCTACTACTGAAATGTATGGCTACTACTGACTGTATTCTACTACTGACTGTATTGCTACTACTTACTGTATGGCTACTACTGACTGTATGGCTACTACTGACTGTATTGGGTACTACTGACTGATTTTATGGCTACTACTGACTGTATTGCTACTACTGACTGTATTGGGTACTACTGACTGTATGGCTACTACTGACTGTATTGCTACTACTGACTGTATTGCTACTACTGACTGTATGCTACTACTGACTGTTTGCTACTACTGACTGTATTGCTACTACTTTATTGCTACTACTACTTATGGCTACTACTGACTGTATGCTACTACTACTGTATGGCTACTACTGACTGTTTTGCTACTACTGCTGTATGGCTACTACTGACTGTATTGCTACTACTGACTGTATTGCTATGACTGACTGTATGGCTACTACTGACTGTATGGCTACTACTGACTGACTGTATGGCTACTACTGACTGTATGGCTACTACTGACTGTATTGCTATGACTGACTGTATGGCTACTACTGACTGTATGGCTACTACTGACTGTATGGCTACTACTGACTGTATTGCTACTACTGACTGTATGGCTACTACTGACTGTATGGCTACTACTGACTGTAGGGCTACTACTTGACTGTATGCTACTACTGACTGTATTGCTACTGACTGACTTGTATGGCTACTACTGACTGTATGGCTACTACTGACCTTGTACTGACTGTATGGCTACTACTGACCGGTATTGCTACTACTGACTGTATGGCTACTACTGACTGTATTGCTACTACTGACTGTATTGCTACTGACTGACTGTATGGCTATACTACTGACTGTATGGGCTACTACTGACTGTATGGCTACTACTGACTGTATGGCTACTACTGACTGTATTGGCTACTACTGACTGTAATGGCTACTACTGACTGTATTGCTACTACTGACTGTATGGTACTACTGACTGTATTGCTACTACTGACTGTTTTGCTACTACTGACTGTATGGCTACTACTGACTGTATTGCTACTACTGACTGTATGGCTACTACGGACTGACTGTATTGCTACTACTGACTGTATGCTACTACTGACTGTTGCTATACTGACTGTATGTATACTCTGACTGTATTGCTACTACTGACTGTATGGCTACTACTGACTGTATTGCTACTACTGACTGTATTGCTACTACTGACTGTATGCTACTACTGAAATGTATGCTACTACTGACTGTATTGCTACTACTACTGTATTGCTACTACTACTGTATGCTACTACTGACTGTATTGCTACTACTGACTGTATGCTACTACTGACTGGTATACTGACTGTATGCTACTACTGACTTTGGCTACTACTGACTGTATGCTACTACTGACTGTATGGCTACTACTGACTGTATCTATACTGACTGTATGGCTACTACTGACTGTATTGCTACTACTGACTGTATGGCTACTACTGACTGTATGGCTACTACTGACTGTATGGCTACTACTGACTGTATGGCTACTACTGACTGTATGGCTACTCTGACTGTATTGCTACTACTGACTGTATGCTACTACTGACTGTATGGCTACTACTGACTGTATTGCTACTACTGACTGTATGGCTACTACTGACTGTATGCTCTACTGACTGTATGCTACTACTGACTGTATTGCTACTACTGACTGTAGGCTACTACTGCTGTATTGCTACTACTGCTGTATGCTACTACTGACTGTATGCTCTACTGACTGTTGCTACTACTGACTGTATGCTACTACTGACTGTATGGCTACTACTGACTGTATGGCTACTACTGACTGTATGGCTACTACTGACTGTATTGCTACTACTGACTGTATGCTACTACTATGTACTACTGACTGTATGCTACTACTGACTGTAGCTACTGACTGTATGGCTACTACTGACTGTATGGCTACTACTGACTGTATGGCTACTACTGACTGTTGCTACTACTGACTGTATGGCTACTACTGACTGTATGCTACTACTGACTGTATGGCTACTACTGTATGGCTACTACTGACTGTTGCTACTACTGACTATGCTGCTACTGACTGTATGTACTACTGACTATTGCTACTACTGACTGTATGCTACTACTGACTGTATGCTACTACTACTGACTGTATGGTACTACTGACTGTATTGCACTACTGACTGTATGGCTACTACTGAATGGCTACTACTGACTGATGGCTAACTGACTGATGGCTACTACTGACTGTATGGCTACTACTGACTGTATGGCTACTACTGACTGTATTGCTACTACTGACTGTATGGCTACTACTGACTGACTGTATGGCTACTACTGACTGTATGGCTACTACTGACTGTATGGCTACTACTGACTGTATGGCTACTACTGACTGTATTGCTACTACTGACTGTATGGCTACTACTGACTGTATTGCTACTACTGACTGTATGGCTACTACTGACTGTATGGCTACTACTGACTGTATGGCTACTACTGACTGTATGCTACTACTGACTGTATGGCTACTACTGACTGTATGGCTACTACTGACTGTATGGCTACTACTGACTGTTTGCTACTACTGACTGTATGGCTACTACTGACTGTATGCTACTACTGACTGTATGGCTACTACTGACTGTATGGCTACTACTGACTGTATGGCTACTACTGACTGTATGGCTACTACTGACTGTATGGCTACTACTGACTGTATTGCTACTACTGACTGTATTGCTACTACTGACTGTATTGCTACTACTGACTGTATGGCTACTACTGACTGTATGGCTACTACTGACTGTTTTTACTACTGACTGTATGGCTACTACTGACTGTATTGCTACTACTGACTGTATTGCTACTACTGACTGTATGGCTACTACTGACTGTTGCTACTACTGACTGTATTGCTACTACTGACTGTATGGCTACTACTGACTGACTGTATTGCTACTACTGACTGTATGGCTACTACTGACTGTATTGCTACTACTGACTGTATGGCTACTACTGACTGTATTGCTACTACTGACTGTATGGCTACTACTGACTGTATTTTGCTACTACTCTGTATGCTAAATGACTGTATGGCTACTACTGTACTGTATTGCTCTACTGACTTTGCTACTACTACTGACTGTATTCTACTACTGACTGTATGCTACTACTGACTGTATTGCTACTACTGACTGTATGGCTACTACTGACTGTATGGTACTACTGACTGACTTACTGACTGTATGTACTACTGACTGTATGTACTACTGACTGTATGGCTCTATGACTGACTGGTTTTTACTGACTGACTGTATGGCTACTACTGACTGTATGGCTACTACTGACTGTATGGCTACTACTGACTGTATGGCTACTACTGACTGTATGGCTACTACTGACTGTATTGCTACTACTGACTGTATGGCTACTACTGACTGTATGGCTACTACTGACTGTATGCTACTACTGACTGTATGGCTACTACTGACTGACTGTATTGCTACTACTGACTGTATTGCTACTACTGACTGTATGCTACTACTGACTGATGTACTATGACTTATGGTACTATGACTTATGCTACTATGACTGTATGCTACTCTGACTGTATGCTACTACTGACTGTTTAAATGACTGTATGGCTACTACTGACTGTATGGCTACTACTGACTGTATGGCTACTACTGACTGTATTGCTACTACTGACTGTATGGCTACTACTGACTGTATTGCTACTACTGACTGTATGGCTACTACTGACTGTATGGCTACTACTGTGTATTGCTACTACTGACTATGCTACTACTATGTATGACTCTGACTATGGCTACTGACTGTATTGCTACTACTGACTGTATGTCTACTGACTGACTGTATTGCTACTACTGACTGTATGGCTACTACTGACTGTATTGCTACTACTGACTGTATGGCTACTACTGACTGTATTGCTACTACTGACTGTATGGCTACTACTGACTGTATTGCTACTACTGACTGTATGGCTACTACTGACTGTATGGCTACTACTGACTGTATGGCTACTACTGACTGTATTGCTACTACTGACTGTATGGACTACTGACTGTATGCTACTACTGACTGTTTGGTACTACTGACTGTATGGCTACTACTGACTGTATGGCTACTACTGACTGTATGGCTACTACTGACTGTATGGCTACTACTGACTGTATGGCTACTACTGACTGTATGGCTACTACTGACTGTATGGCTACTACTGACTGTATGGCTACTACTGACTGTATGCTACTACTGACTGTATGCTACTACTGACTTGTGTTGCTACTACTGACTGTTCTACTTGTTTGCTACTACTGACTGTATGGCTACTACTGACTGTATGGCTACTACTGACTGTATGGCTACTACTGACTGTATGCTACTACTGACTGTATTGCTACTACTGACTGTATTGTATACTACTGTATGGCTACTACTGACTGTATGGCTACCCACTGACTGTATGCTACTACTGACTGTATTGCTACTGACTGACTGTATGGCTACTACTGACTGTATGGCTACTACTGACTGTATGGCTACTACTGACTGACTGTATTGCTACTACTGACTGTTTTACTACTGACTGTATGGCTACTACTGACTGTATGCTACTACTGACTGTATGGCTACTACTGACTGTATTGCTACTACTGACTGTATGGCTACTACTGACTGTATGGCTACTACTGACTGTATTGCTACTACTGACTGTATTGTACTACTGACTGTATGGTACTACTGACTGTATGGCTACTACTGACTTTCTACTTGACTGTATGCTACTACTGCTGTATTGCTACTACTGACTGTATGGCTACTACTGACTGTATTGCTACTACTGACTGTATGGCTACTACTGACTGTATTGCTACTACTGACTGTATGGCTACTACTGACTGTATGGCTACTACTGACTGTATGGCTACTACTGACTGTATGGCTACTACTGACTGTATGGCTACTACTGACTGTATTGCTACTACTGACTGTATGGCTACTACTGACTGTATTGCTACTACTGACTGTATGGCTACTACTGACTGTATGGCTACTACTGACTGTATGCTACTACTGACTGATGGCTACTACTGACTGTATGCTACTACTGACTGTATGGCTACTACTGACTGTATGCTACTACTGACTGTATGCTACTACTGACTGTATGGCTACTACTGACTGTATGCTACTACTGACTGACTGTATGCTACTACTGACTGTATGGCTACTACTGACTGTATGGCTACTACTGACTGTATGGCTACTACTGACTGTATTGCTACTACTGCTGTATGGCTACTACTGACTTTGCTATACTGACTGTGTATGGCTACTACTGACTGTATTGGCTACTACTGACTGTATGGCTACTACTGACTGTATGCTCTACTGACTGTATGCTACTACTACTGTATGCTACACTGACTGTATGGCTACTACTGACTGTTACTACTGACTGTATGGCTACTACTGACTGTATGGCTACTACTGACTGTATTGCTACTACTGACTGTATGGCTACTACTGACTGTATGCTACTACTACTGTTTCTACTACTGACTGTAGGCTACTACTGACTGTATGCTACTACTGATGTATGCTACTACTGACTGTATGCTACTACTGACTGTATGGCTACTACTGACTGTATGCTACTACTGACTGTATGGCTACTACTGACTGTATGGCTACTACTGACTGTTTGCTACTACTGACTGTATGGCTACTACTGACTTTGCTACTACTGACTGTATGCTACTACTGACTGTATTGCTACTACTGACTGTATGGCTACTACTGACTGTTCTACTACTGACTTATTGCTACTACTGACTGTATTGCTACTACTGACTGTATGCTACTACTGACTGTATGACTACTGCTGACTGTATGGCTACTACGTATGCTACTACTCTGACTATTGCTACTACTGACTGTATGGCTACTACTGACTGACTGTATTGCTACTACTGACTGTATTGCTACTACTGACTGACTGTATTGCTACTACTGACTGTATGGCTACTACTGACTGTATGGCTACTACTGACTGTATGGCTACTACTGACTGTATGGCTACTACTGACTGTATGCTACTACTGACTGTATGCTACTACTGACTGTATGGCTACTACTGACTGTATGCTACTACTGACTGTATGGCTACTACTGACTGTTGGTACTACTGACTGTTGGCTACTACTGACTGTTTGCTACTACTGACTGTATTGCTACTACTGACTGTATGGCTACTACTGACTGTATGCTACTACTGACTGTATGCTACTACTGACTGTATGGCTACTACTGACTGTATGGCTCTATGACTGACTGACTGTATTGCTACTACTGACTGTATGGCTACTACTGACTGACTGTATTGCTACTACTGACTGTATGCTACTACTGACTGTATGCTACTACTGACTGTTGGTTTTACTGTATGCTACTACTGACTGTATGGCTACTTGGGTTTTCTACTACTGACTGTATTGCTACTACTGACTGTATGTCTACTACTGACTGTATTGCTACTACTGACTGTTTGCTACTACTGACTGTATGGCTACTACTGACTTATGGCTACTACTGACTGTTTGCTACTACTGACTGTTGGCTACTACTGACTGTATGGCTATACTGACTGTATGGCTACTACTGACTGTATGGCTTACTGACTGTATGGCTACTACTGCTGTATGGCTACTACTGACTGTATGACTCTACTGACTGCTTATGTACTACTGACTGTATGGCTCTACTGACTGACTGTATTGCTATACTGACTGTATGGCTATCTGACTGACTGTATGCTACTACTGACTGTATGGCTACTACTGACTGTATTGCTACTACTGACTGTATGTGCTACTACTGACTGTATGGCTACTACTGACTGTATTGCTACTACTGACTGTATTGCTACTACTGACTGTATGCTACTACTGACTGTATGGCTACTACTGACTGTATGGCTACTACTGACTGTATGGCTACTACTGACTGTATTGCTACTACTGACTGTATTGCTACTACTGACTGTATGGCTACTACTGACTGTATTGCTACTACTGACTGTATGGCTACTACTGACTGTTGGTACTACTGACTATATACTACTGACTGTATGGCTCTATGACTCTACTGACTGTATGGCTACTACTGACTGTATTCTACTACTGACTGTTGCTACTACTGACTATTGCTACTACTGACTGTATTGCTACTACTGACTGTATTGCTACTACTGACTGTATGGCTACTACTGACTGTATGGCTACTACTGACTGTATTGCTACTACTGACTGTATTGCTACTACTGACTGTATGCTACTACTGACTGTATTGCTACTACTGACTGTATTGCTACTACTGACTGTATGCTACTACTGACTGTATTGCTACTACTGACTGTATGGCTACTACTGACTGTATTGCTACTACTGACTGTATGGCTACTACTGACTGTATGGCTACTACTGACTGACTGTATTGCTACTACTGACTGTATGGCTACTACTGACTGTATGGCTACTACTGACTGTATTGCTACTACTGACTGTATGGCTACTACTGACTGACTGTATTGCTACTACTGACTGTATGGCTACTACTGACTGTATGGCTACTACTGACTGTATTGCTACTACTGACTGTATTGCTACTACTGACTGTATTGCTACTACTGACTGTATGGCTACTACTGACTGTATGGCTACTACTGACTGTATGGCTACTACTGACTGTATTGCTACTACTGACTGTATGGCTACTACTGACTGTATTGCTACTACTGACTGTATTGCTACTACTGACTGTATGGCTACTACTGACTGTATTGCTACTACTGACTGTATGGCTACTACTGACTGTATGCTACTACTGACTGTATTGCTACTACTGACTGTATGGCTACTACTGACTGTATGGCTACTACTGACTGTATTGCTACTACTGACTGTATGGCTACTACTGACTGTATTGCTATGCTACTACTGACTGTATGGCTACTACTGACTGTATGGCTACTACTGACTGTATGGCTACTACTGACTGTATTGCTACTACTGACTGTATGGCTACTGACTGACTGTATGGCTACTACTGACTGTATGGCTACTACTGACTGACTGTATGGCTACTACTGACTGTATGGCTACTACTGACTGTATTGCTACTACTGACTGTATGGCTACTACTGACTGTATGGCTACTACTGACTGTATTGCTACTACTGACTGTATTGCTACTACTGACTGTATGGCTACTACTGACTGTATTGCTACTACTGACTGTATGGCTACTACTGACTGTATGGCTACTACTGACTGTATTGCTACTACTGACTGTATGGCTACTACTGACTGTATTGCTACTACTGACTGTATGGCTACTACTGACTGTATTGCTACTACTGACTGTATGGCTACTACTGACTGTATGGCTACTACTGACTGTATGGCTACTACTGACTGTATTGCTACTACTGACTGTATTGCTACTACTGACTGACTGTATGGCTACTACTGACTGTATGCTACTACTGACTGACTGTTCTAGCTACTACTGACTGTATGGCTACTACTGACTGTATGGCTACTACTGACTGTATTGCTACTACTGACTGTATGGCTACTACTGACTGTATTGCTACTATGTGTATAAGAGACAGGTATTGCTACTACTTACTGTATGGCTACTACTGACTGACTGTATTGCTACTACTGACTGTATGGCTACTACTGACTGTATTGCTACTACTGACTGTATTGCTACTACTGACTGTATGGCTACTACTGACTGACTGTATTGCTACTACTGACTGTATGGCTACTACTGACTGTATTGCTACTACTGACTGTATGGCTACTACTGACTGTATGGCTACTACTGACTGTATGTACTACTATCTACTGACTGTATGGCTACTACTGACTGTATGGCTACTACTGACTGTATGGCTACTACTGACTGTATGGCTACTACTGACTGTATGCTACTACTGACTGTATGGCTACTACTGACTGTATGGCTACTACTGACTGACTGTATTGCTACTACTGACTGTATGGCTACTACTGACTGTATTGCTACTACTGACTGTATTGCTACTACTGACTGTATTGCTACTACTGACTGTATTGCTACTACTGACTGTATGGCTACTACTGACTGACTGTATGGCTACTACTGACTGTATGGCTACTACTGACTGTATGCTACTACTGACTGTATGCTACTACTGACTGTATGCTACTACTGACTGTATGCTACTACTGACTGTATGGCTACTACTGACTGACTGTATTGCTACTACTGACTGTATTGCTACTACTGACTGACTGTATTGCTACTACTGACTGTATGGCTACTACTGACTGTATTGCTACTACTGACTGTATGGCTACTACTGACTGTATGCTACTACTGACTGACTGTATTTTCCCACTACTGACTGTATTTTCCCACTACTGACTGTATTGCTACTACTGACTGTATTGCTACTACTGACTGATGTATTGCTACTATGACTGACTGTATTTTCCCACTACTGACTGTATTTCTACTACTGACTGTATTGCTACTACTGACTGTATTGCTACTACTGACTGTATTGCTACTACGACTGACTGTATTTTACTACTGACTGTATTGCTACTACTGATGTATTGCCCACTACTGACTGTATTTCTACTAAATTTTTTTATTTACTTGACTGTATTGCTACTAGACTGTATTGCTACTACTGACTGTATGCTACTAATTTTTTTTTTTTTTTTTTTTGCTACTACTACTGACTGTAGCTACTACTGACTGTATTGGGGTTTTTTTTTTTTTTTTGCTACTACTGACTGTATTGCTACTACTGACTGTATTGGACTGTATTGCTACTACTGACTGTATTGCTACTACTGACTGTATTGCCCACTACTGACTGTATTTTCCCACTACTGACTGTATTGCTACTACTGACTGTATTGCTACTACTGACTGACTTATTTACTACTGACATGGTTTTTTTTTTCTTTTTTATCTTAATACTTTTTCTTAAATGACTGTATTGCTTGACTGTATTGCTACTACTGACTGTATTGCTACTACTGACTGTATTGCTACTACTGACTGTATTGCTACTACTGACTTTTTTTGGGGATGCTACTACTGACTGTATTGCTATACTGACTGTATTGCTACTACTGACTGACTGTATTTCTACTACTGACTGTTTGCTACTACTGACTGTATTGCTACTACTGACTGTATTGCTCTACTTTTTTTTTTTTTTTCCCCGACTGTATTGCTACTACTGACTGTATTGCTACTACTGACTGTATTGCTACTACTGACTGTATTGCTACTACTGACTGTATTGCTACTACTGACTGACTGTATTGCTACTACTGACTGTATTGCTACTACTGACTGTATTGCTACTACTGACTGACTTTTGCTACTACTGACTGTATTGCTACTACTGGAATGGCTACTCTGACTGACTTTTTTTTTTTTTTTTTCTACTTTTTTAAAAAATTTTTACCTTGGGATTCTACTACTGACTGACTGTATTGCTACTACTGACTGTATTGCTACTACTGACTTTTGCTACTACTGTTACTACTACTGACTGTATTTCTTTCTACTGACTGTATTGCTACTACTGACTGTATTGCTACTACTGACTGTATTGCTACTACTGACTGATGTATTTTACTGACTGTATTGCTACTACTGACTGTATTGCTACTACTGACTGAGTTTCTTTTTTTTCTACTACTTTTTTTAAAATGAATGGTTTTTTACTACTGGAAAAGGCTACTACTGACTGTATTGCTACTACTGACTGTATTGCTACTACTGACTGTATTGCTACTACTGACTGTATTGCTACTACTGACTGACTGTATTGCTACTACTGACTGTATTGCTACTACTGACTGACTGTATTGCTACTACTGACTGACTGTATTGCTACTACTGACTGTATTGCTACTACTGACTGTATTGCTACTACTGACTGTATTGCTACTACTGACTGTATTGCTACTACTGACTGTATTGCTACTACTGACTGTATTGCTACTACTGACTGACTGTATTGCTACTACTGACTGCATGACTACTACTGACTGTATTGGTATTTATTGTTATACAACAAAAGACACATTCTGGAATCTTCTGAAGGAACCTTATATATGCAACCCTCCCTGCAGGATGTGGGGATCTCGGGATACTGCTGTACCAGAAAGTCACTTTGAGATTCTAATCCACACCTTTTCTTCCAACTTAGGCATAAACAGTGCTGGCCACCTAAAGAAGACTATGAGTTTCACCCTGGCAACAGATCTACAGATGAGCATGAACAATTAAAGGAACACACAACAAGTAGACACTGTAGGTAAGTAACTACAGCAGACAATGTTCATGGACGACACAATGAACTGACAGCACACAGTTTTGTAGGAAAGCATCAGACAACAGCAAGAATGACAGATCTTACCCTCAAGTGATTCTTTCCATGGTCACCAATAATATCCTCTATTCCAGCCATGAGATGGTCAGTGATCTAAAATTTGTAAGTAAGTAAGTCAGTCTTAAGGTGTATTGGGTAAATAAGTAAAGGACAATTTTACATGTCTTAAGGTTATCAGTTATCAGTTATCATTTATCAATTGGGGTATCTTTATTGCACTCCGGACAGGTCCATAGGTGTTCAGATCCTCCCCCCAGCATATGCATCAGCGTCTGGTGGCTAACAGTGCAAATGTCTTTAGGTGTATAGGATAAACAAGTAAAGGACAATTTTACATGTCTTAAGGTGTTTTGGATAAATAAGTAAAGGACAATTTTACATGACTTAAAGTGTTTTGGATAAATAAGTAAAGGACAATTTTACATGTCTTAGGGTGTATTGGGTAAATAAGTGAGGGACAATTTTACATGTCTTAGGGTGTTTTGGATAAATAAGTGAGGGACAATTTTACATGTCTTAGGGTGTTTTGGATAAATAAGTAAAGGACAATTTTACATGTCTTAAGGTGTTTTGGATAAATAAGTAAAGGACAATTTTACATGTCTTAAGGTGTTTTGGATAAATAAGTAAAGGACAATTTTACATGTCTTAGGGTGTATTGGATAAATAAGTGAGGGACAATTTTACATGTCTTAGGGTGTATTGGATAAATAAGTGAGGGACAATTTTACATGTCTTAAGGTGTTTTGGATAAATAAGTAAAGGACAATTTTACATGTCTTAAGGTGTATTGGATAAATAAGTAAAGGACAATTTTACACGTCTTAAGGTGTATTGGGTAAATAAGTAAAGGACAATTTTACATGTCTTAAGGTGTTTTGGATAAATAAGTAAAGGACAATTTTACATGTCTTAAGGTGTATTGGGTAAATATGTGAGGGACAATTTTACATGTCTTAAGGTGTTTGGATAAATAAGTAAAGGACAATTTTACATGTCTTAGGGTGTATTGGATAAATAAGTAAAGGACAATTTTACATGTCTTAAGGTGTATTGGGTAAATAAGTAAAGGACAATTTTACATGTCTTAGGGTGTATTGGATAAATAAGTAAAGGACAATTTTACATGTCTTAAGTTGTATTGGGTAAATAAGTCAAGGACAATTTTACATGTCTTAAGGTGTATTGGATAAATAAGTAAAGGACAATTTTGCATGTCTTAAGGTGTTTTGGATAAATAAGTGAGGGACAATTTTACATGTCTTAGGGTGTATTGGATAAATAAGTGAGGGACAATTTTACATGTCTTAAGGTGTTTTGGATAAATAAGTAAAGGACAATTTTACATGTCTTAAGGTGTATTGGATAAATAAGTAAAGGACAATTTTACATGTCTTAAGGTGTATTGGATAAATAAGTAAAGGACAATTTTACATGTCTTAGGGTGTATTGGATAAATAAGTAAAGGACAATTTTACATGTCTTACAGTGTTTTGGATAAATAAGTAAAGGACAATTTTACATGTCTTAAGGTGTTTTTGATAAATAAGTAAGGACAATTTTACATGTTTTAAGGTGTATTGGGTAAATAAGTGAGGGACATTTACATGTCTTAAGTGTTTTGGGTAAATAAGTGAGGGACAATTTTACATGTCTTAGGGGTATTGGATAAATAAGTAAAGGGACAATTTTACATGTCTTAAGTGTATGGGTAAATAAGTAAAGGACAATTTTACATGTCTTAGGGTGTATTGGATAAATAAGTGAGGGACAATTTTACATGTCTTACAGTGTTTTGGATAAATAAGTAAAGGACAATTTTACATGTCTTAAGGTGTTTTGGATAAATAAGTAAAGGACAATTTTACATGTTTTAAGGTGTATTGGGTAAATAAGTGAGGGACAATTTTACATGTCTTAAGGTGTTTTGGGTAAATAAGTGAGGGACAATTTTACATGTCTTAGGGTGTATTGGATAAATAAGTAAAGGACAATTTTACATGTCTTAAGGTGTATTGGGTAAATAAGTAAAGGACAATTTTACATGTCTTAAGGTGTATTGGGTAAATAAGTCAAGGACAATTTTACATGTCTTAAGGTGTATTGGGTAAATAAGTAAAGGACAATTTTACATGTCTTAAGTTGTATGGTAAATAGTAAGGACAATTTTACATGTCTTAAGGTGTTTGGTAAATAAGTAAGGACAATTTTACATGTCTTAAGGTGTATTGGTAAATAAGTCAAGGACAATTTTACATGTTAAGGTGTATGGGTATGTAAAACATTTTCCTGTCTTCGTGACTTGTAAAAAGTGAATTTTACATGCTAGGTTATTGAAACAAGATCATGTTTCATGCTTAGTGTATTGGGTAATTCAAGGACAACTGTTAAGAAAAACGTAAAACAATTATAGTGGTTTCCAAAAAGACAGAATTTCCAGGTAACATGGAAGTAAAGAAGAAATTCTCCAACAGCTGAATGGGTACAACTATCCTGCAACAGTCATAGCATCTGATGGCAGGTGCCTTGTAATGATTAGAACAAGAATCACCATGTCAAAAGCAGCCTTTTTTACAAGATGGAAAATATAATCACTAATTAAAAGCTGTCAATGGCAGTGAGAAAAAGAGTTCAGTTGAGTCAAGAACCAACATCACAGCATGTGGGACATTCCCATAAGCGCTCCATCCTTATCTTCAACACCCAGCAAAGAGTCTAACTACTACATGGTACCAGTTGCAATCTGATTGTGTGTCCATCTGGCTTTTCCTCTGAGAACTGAGCTGAGTGTCAGCAAGATCCTCTGGCCACTCCATGCCATACCATTCTCTGCAGGCAATGATAATGTATCAGTTCTTCCACACTATCCACATAATCCCAAACATCTGCCTTATCATGCACCAATACTCAACCCTGAGGGGTGCAGATCCAGCCAATGTGTCCACTTGCTCATTTACCATCACACCAGCATGTCCTGGGGAAAAGATCCAACAGATGCTCTCTATTTTTGATATTTTAATTGAATCACACCACTCTGTATGAAGCATACCTGTCTTCACTCTACTCAACATGTACTGTGAGTTCAATGCAATTATGATGTGTGTGCTGTTTATACTCCAGCCAGCAGAATGCCACCGTGTCTGCCTCCACCTCCATTCTCAGACTAGATGTTGTGGTATCATGTGTCAGGCTTTCCTGCACTAAACCCTGTCCATTGACCTTCGCTATGAACCCTAAGGCACTACCTTTGTCTCCATGAAGATGATTACAATACTTGGGCACACATTTTTATGTGTACAATGCTGCACCTCCCATTCAGCGCTATCTACTGACCAATTCCTACATTCCCATGATGATGATGTTTGTGTACTTACGTGTGAATTCAGCTCCTTGTACATGGACTGAGACTTCTCTGGAGCTAAGCTAATACGTAGCAGATGTACTAGCGGCTTGATGGTGATGCCCTGGACAAAATATGACCACATTGTTATTAGTATGATTATTATTATTATTATTATTATTATTATTATTATTATTATTATTATTATTATGGAGGCCTGCATGGCTATATGGAAATGAGCGCTCAATCTTTAACTTCTGGTGTGCTGATGCTGAGGTATGGGTACAACCCCTACATCAGTCAGTTGCATTAAAATACTAACTTCTCATCCTTGACTTGGGGCCGTAAATTACAAGTACTTCAGAAATTGGAGTGGGTTTGCCTGATGGCGTGGGACACTGGTAATACTGAAAACTATGCTTGAGTTCAAACCTAGCAAATGAGAAAATAACAATATTATGATTATTATTATGATTATTATTATTATTACTACTGGCACTTTGCTGTCTTGACAGGCGAGAGTTTGCTATATTGTGGTTCAACATTAGCACAAAGCCTGAGCTGAATTGTAGAAACCATGTGTTGCCCAAGCAACATGATCCCTCTCTCGGCCTGCCTAGTTTACTCCAGAGAAAAGGTCACAGCAATACATCTGAAATAAGACAAGCTGCAGAAGCTGCTGGATTAGTAAAGCAATGCTCTAACTGTCCATGATATTGACTACATCACCCAACTAATGCCAACTGATCTAAAAATATGGGGTAGAGTTGGGTTGAGTTGAGTCAAGAATCAACATCACGGCACACGGGTGTAACCCATAAGTGCTCAGTCATCATCTTCAACAGCCAGTGAAGAGTTCCAATACTAATTGTGCCTCTTGTAATCTGATTATATGTCCGTATTGCATTACCTCTGAATGACGACAGTCGACCAGATCCTCTGACCACCCCTTGCTGCTGCATTCTCTCTAGACCATGATAGTCTATCTGTTCTTCTGCATATCTGAGGTGGTGACAGTGACAGCTAGTCTATGTGCTCTGATGCAGTTTCAGTACCAGCCAGCCAATCTGCCCTTTCATTACTTATGTCACTGCATGCTCTGGTACTGAGGTAAACATCACTCTGTGAACGGGGGACCTCTACACTGGTTGCCGTCCACTGCCTGGATGTTAAACCTGCCTCTACTTTCAGGACTTAGTTCAATGAATCCCTTAACATGTAAGCTGCATCCAAATCATTGGGCCTATTTCTAACTATAGAGTGTCCAGCTGCTTTCATCACCATCTGTGAACCCCGGAATATTCTGACAATTATCCATTTTGATTTCACAAGATCAAGTTAGTTTAGTTTAGTTGATGGATCAACATCACGGCACACGGGTGTAACCCATAAGTGCTATGTTCTCCTCCTAACTCAAACCTGAGTCTGGAGAAACTCAGTTCAGTGCATGAACTCCGTAGCACCGGCGAGGATCCTGAAATACTTTGGGTAGATTTTTAACTCGAAATTTTGCCAGGGCAGCGCAGTTAGGCTACTCTTTTTCGATTTCCAATTACCAAGGGATTTATTTACGTGCATAGCAATACACACGGGCATCCGATCTCACTACCCAGAGACCAGGGGAAATTTTGTTACTAGAAGTCTACGTGAAAAATGTCCAGTCCTCACTGGGCATGAACCCGGGACCTCCAGCACTCGAGGTGGACACCATACATCGAGACCACGCAGCCCCCTTCACACACGATCAAAATTTCACTTAATATTTCACAAGATTTCACAAGATCAAAATTTCACTAAATATTTAACTCATTCTGTACCACACAACTCCGGGGCGGTTCACCTGGTCCCAGGATCGTTAACCCATTCAACAAATGCCTGAAGAAGTTGGATGTTTCAGCCGAAATGTGCAAATTTTGCAGATCTGCTTTAAACAGGACACTGCACATTTGTCCAAACTAAACCAAATATCACACAACAAACAAATTATAGATCAGTTACAAGTTCTGTGATCAAATCACTTTCAGTTATTGTTACTTTCAATGTCTCTGTTCTGGTTGTACGTTACAACTTCTACAGATCCATACAGCTGATTTTACTTCAGAGTAATAGGTGGCTGGGCCAGAAAATTCATGGAACATCAATGTTTCACAAAACCTCAAGGTTTCATCACATTAATATCTGAGAAAATTTACATCTCTGAAAATCAATCTTTCACACAATCAATATTCCAGAATATGTATCTCTCTGGAAATCAATCTGTCTCGGCAAATCAATTTGGACAAAATCAGTATTTCACAAAACTCAATATTTCAGGATATAAATATGTTACAGAATAAACAAAAGAAAAGAAATCAATATTTCAGAAAATTAGTATTTCAGAAAGCCAATATTTCAGAAAATCAATAAAACATCAAACCAGCACATGCGACACTCACCTGTATAAATACGGTGAACATGATCACAGCTAACGTCGTGGTGACAAACATGTTTTTTAGGGGCAGGATTTCGGGGTCCAGCAGAGCCACCAGAGAAAAACAGACTGCCCCACGAAGTCCACCGTATGACTAATTGTCAAAGAGGAGTGAAACAGATGGTAACAATTAGTGGAAATATGTGTAATAATTAGTGGAACAATAGGTAATTCTTAGTGGAATAATATGTAATAATTAGTGGAACAATATGCAATAATTAGTGGAACAATATGTAACAGTTAGTGGAACAATATGTAACAGTTAGTGGAACAATATGTAACAGTTAGTGGAACAATATGTAACAGTTAGTGGAACAATATGTAACAGATAGTGGTGCAATATGTAACAATTAGTGGAGCAATATGTAACAATTAGTGGAACAATGTGTAATAATTAGTGGAACAATATGTGATAATTAGTGGAAAAATATGTAACAGATAGGGGTGTGATATGTAACAATTAGCGGAACAATATGTAACAGTTAGTGGAACAATATGTAACAGTTAGTGGAACAATATGTAATAATTAGTGGAGCAATATGTAACAATTAGTGGAACAATATGTAACAGTTAGTGGAACAATATGTAACAATTAGCAGAACAATATGTAACAGTTAGTGGAACAATATGTAACAATTAGTGGAACAATATGTAACAGTTAGTGGAACAATATGTAACAATTAGCAGAACAATATGTAACAGTTAGTGGAACAATATGTACCAATCAGTGGAACAATAAGTAATAGTTAATGGAACAATATGTAACAGTTAGTGGAACAATATGTAACAGTTAATGGAACAATATGTAACAGCTAGTGGTGCAATATGTAACAATTAGCGGAACAATATGTAACAGTTAGTGGAAAATATGTAATAATTAGTGGAACAATATGTAACAATTAGTGGAACAATATGTAACAGTTAGTGGAACAATATGTAACAGTTAGTGGAACAATATGTAACAATTAGTGGAACAATATGTAACAGTTAATGGAACAATATGTAACAATTAGTGGAACAATATGTAACAGTTAATGGAACAATATGTAACAGATAGTGATGCAATATGTAACAATTAGTGGAGAAATATGTAACAGTTAGTAGAACAATATTAACAACTAGTGCAGCGATATATAACAACTAGTGCAGTAATATATAACAATGAGTGCAGCAATATATGACAATTAATGAAACAATATTAATAACTACTTTACAGGAGGTTGCAGTCAATACCAGTATTTATTTTTGGTTTGCTGTTGTGATCTCTTGGCACGTTTATGTTCAGTAGTTTTTCTGAACGACCGGCACCCATACAAATTTTAATAAACAACCAACACAAGGCGCTGCCTTGCTCCACTGTTGCCAAACCGCCTGCAGCTGATGTTAACAACTAGTGGAACAATACATAACAACTAGTTGAATAATATATAAAAATTAGTGGAACTTCTTCTTCTTCTGCGTTCATCCAGAGTGTTTTTTCAGACGTAATTGTGGTGTGTCCATTATGCACCCTTGGGCCAACACATCCGACGTTTGCGTACGTTTTTTAACCAGGTTAGCATTCCTCGGGGGACTCTCACTGTTGTGGTGCCGTCCACATCCCAGCTGGTCAAGTTAGAACGGTCGAAGACTTCACGGTCAGCCCTCAAAGGAAGGCAGGGGCAGTCCATGGCATTTTCCGCCATCCAAGGAGACTTCCATAATGCAGAGTCAACACATAACATTCTGGTGCTGGACTCACCCAAGGAATCACCATGTCCTGCCCATGGCTGCTTAAATTCCTCACTTCCATGTATTGGGCATTTCATTCACCACAGGCTACTCCTGTACAAACCAGGAACGGTCAGTCTGCAGACGACATCCACTCAGCAAGCTTTCGCTTCAGACTTCCACATAATGGATTCATTAGCGAAGTGTACCATTTCGTGTTTATGAGACGTTTTTCCACCTTAGCTTGCATACGACATCCACTCAGCAAGCTTTCCTTTCGGACTTTCCACGTAATGGATTCGCTAGCCAAGTGTTCCATTTTGTGTTTATAAGACATTTTTTCCACCTTTGACTGCGCTCACTCTATGAGTACAGATACAGACTTTCACAGTAACCACTGCTTGCGACTGGGTCGCTTTTTCCACCTTTGGTAATGCTCATGAGGTAGGCTACATGTGCTGCCAGCTTAGCACCTTACCTCCATGCATCAGAGAGTGAGTAACGGCCAGGCCCTCTCATCCAGGGGATCTCTCATATCCCTCGGCTAAGAGCCTTTGAACAAGTGTCAGTACTTTTGCCTTAATTCACCCCAAACAAACGGAATCCCAGGGTATGACAGCCACATCCAGGGGTTCCCTGTGTTGCGCCGTAGCTCGGTGCACAGTTTTATCGGTGTGCAATGTTTTATGTGGTGCGCTATTCTTGCTGTGGCCAGAATCGAACAATGTCAGCAAGAATGGTGTTGAACACATCGAGACCAGCGCATTTAGTCTGTCGACGCCACATGAATTCGCACATGTAGGACTCTAGTAGATGGCTTGTGTGTTCCATTCTGCTTCTTGTTTCTCTCCTTGGCCGTTCTCCACATGCGCTCGATGCATTGAGTATGTGCACCGGTGGTATGTCCTGCCAACATGATGAATGTCGGCATCTCCATCTGTCCTGACACTCAGTCAGCGATAGCATCATGATGACATGATTATGAGAACAGCGCCTAGCAGAATGTCAGATGCCATGATGCTGCAGAAAAGCAAAGCTACTCTGCTTGCCGTGGACAGCTGCTGCTGCCAGTTCCAGAAAACTCATGATGAGACAGACACAGACAGACACACACGCACTCACGCGCGCACAGAGAGAGAGAGATAGAGAGAGAGAGAGAGAGAGAGAGAGAGAGAGAAACGGTTGCCAAAGCCAAAGAAACACTGTGGGGCAATTGAAACGCACTGACATGCACTGTACCCGAGCACAGGAGATCACTGTCAGTGCTAAATATAGCTGGTGACCCTAAATATAGCTGGTGACGTTTGTTTGAGGTGAATTAAGGCAAAAGTACCCAAGTGTCTGGACCAAGCATGCAGCGTACTCAGCATCTCACCTCCATTTTGCAGTGGGTGAGTATTGGCCCGGCCCTCACATCCAGGAACTATTTATTGGCTTAGAGGCGTTCAGCCATATTCCTCAGCTGAGAGCCATAGAATATGTGTTCGGACCAAGGGTGTAATGGCATTGTGCGCCTGATTCAGACTTTGACTGCTATCCTCAGTCTACCTGCAAGGCGGCAGGTTGTGTCTCTCTTGGTCTGGTCCCTATCCCAAGACCTTTCCGATATGTAGTTGTGCTTCCGTCAGCATAGCTCTTGGGGTCATTGGGACACCCTCTACCACAGCAAGGTGGAGATATGTCAGAGGGGATTAGTGGAACAATATATAACAACTAGTTGAACAATATATAACAATTAGTGGAACAATACATAACAACTAGTGGAACAATACATAACAATTAGTGGAACAATACATAACAATTAGTGGAACAATACATAACAATTAGTGGAACAATACATAACAACTAGTGGAACAATACATAACAATTAGTGGAACAATACATAACAACTAGTGGAACAATACATAACAATTAGTGGAACAATATATAACAATTAGTGGAACAATACATAACAATTAGTGGAACAATACATAACAATTAGTGGAACAATACATAACAATTAGTGGAACAATACATAACAATTAGTGGAACAATACATAACAACTAGTGGAACAATACATAACAATTAGTGGAACAATACATAACAATTAGTGGAACAATACATAACAACTAGTGGAACAATACATAACAATTAGTGGAGCAATATATAACAATTAGTGGAGCAATATATAACAATTAGTGGAACAATACATAACAATTAGTGGAACAATACATAACAATTAGTGGAACAATATATAACAACTAGTGGAGCAATACATAACAATTAGTGGAGCAATACATAACAATTAGTGGAGCAATACATAACAATTAGTGGAACAATATATAACAATTAGTGGAACAATATATAACAATTAGTGGAGCAATATATAACAATTAGTGGAACAATACATAACAATTAGTGGAGCAATACATAACAATTAGTGGAGCAATACATAACAATTAGTGGAGCAATACATAACAATTAGTGGAGCAATACATAACAATTAGTGGAAGCAATATATAACAACTAGTGGAACAATATAACAATTAGGGAATATATAACAACTAGTGGAACAATATAAACGAATTAGTGGAACAATACATAACAATTAGTGGAGCAATATATAACACTTAGTGGAACAATATATAACAATTAGTGGAACAATACATAACAATATGGAAAATACATAACAATTAGTGGAACAATATATAACAACTAGTGGAACAATACATAACAATTAGTGGAACAATACGATAACAACTGAGTGGAACAATACATAACAATTAGTGGGCAATATGTAACAATTATGGAACAATACATAACAATTAGTGGAACAATACATACAACTTAGTGGAACAATACATAACAATTAGTGGAACAATACATAACAATTAGTGGAAGCAATACATAACAATTAGTGGAACAATACTATAACACTAGTGGAACAATACATAAACAATTAGTGGAACAATATATAACACTAGTGGAACAATACATAACAATTAGTGGAGCAATACATAAACAACTAGTGGAACAATACATAACAACTTAGTGGAACAATACATAACAACTAGTGGAACAATACATAACAATTAGTGGAACAATATATAACAACTAGTGGAACAATATATAACAATTAGTGGTACAATATATAACAACTAGTGGAACAATACATAACAACTAGTGGAGCAATATATAACAATTAGTGGAACAATACATAACAATTAGTGGAACAATACATAACAATTAGTGGAACAATACATAACAATTAGTGGAACAATACATAACAATTAGTGGAACAATACATAACAATTAGTGGAACAATACATAACAACTAGTGGAACAATACATAACAATTAGTGGAACAATATATAACAACTAGTGGAACAATATATAACAATTAGTGGAACAATACATAACAATTAGTGGAGCAATACATAACAATTAGTGGAGCAATACATAACAATTAGTGGAACAATACATAACAATTAGTGGAACAATACATAACAATTAGTGGAACAATACATAACAATTAGTGGAACAATACATAACAATTAGTGGAACAATACATAACAATTAGTGGAACAATACATAACAATTAGTGGAGCAATATATAACAATTAGTGGAGCAATATATAACAATTAGTGGAACAATATATAACAATTAGTGGAACAATACATAACAATTAGTGGAACAATACATAACAATTAGTGGAGCAATACATAACAATTAGTGGAGCAAAATGTAATGTGGGAACCATGATAGCACAGTGGTTAGATTGCTTGCCTGCTAGCCTAGTGGTCATGGATTCGAACTCGCACTGAGGCAGATTTTAAAAATTAATCTGGGCTTCCAGACTGTTGCTAACCACATCAACCGTCAGGTGCCAATTCATCCTCATCATGTGCCATTCCGATAAGCATGGGTGGTCATGTTTCGCCATCTTACATGATCACCACAGTCATGGATAAGCTCTGAGTTTTTGTCCCGACCATGTCATGTGGTTAAGCCAACCAGATATTTACTTCTCTGCCTTCCCCTTGTTCTTTTCCCCTCAACTATGCCATTTGTCAACAAGTTCTCTAGTTTATTTCTTCTCATAACATGCCCCAAAACAATTTGACTGTCTATGTATAATTCCTCTAATCAGTTTGTGGTTTTTATTTTCCTTTTGTAGGACTTGCTCATTGGTTTTTCTGTCTATGGTATTTTTTTGCATTTTCCTCAGAAACCAGATTTCCACTTAGATGTTTTTCAGCTTGTCTTCTCATTGTCCACGCTTTAAATTGATACAAAAGTACAGGTTCTATGTAGCATTTCAACACTCTTTTTCTCATTGCAATTGATATATTTTTATTAGTCAGTATGTTTTCCATCTTGCAAAAGGCTATCTTTGGCATAGCGATTACAGTTCTAATCTCTTCAAGGCACCTACCATCAGATGTTATGACTGTTCCGAGATAGTTGTACTAACTCACTTGACTAAGAATATTCCCATTTATCCTTATATTACATTGTGGTATCTGTGTCTTCTTACAATTTAATTCCAACCCTAGTTGTTCCCTGTGTGCAACAACCGCATCTACTAAATGTTGCAGATCCTCTTCATTGTCTGCAATCACTACTGTGTCATCCGCAAGATGCCAGTTGGGGGGGGGGGGGGGGGGGGGGGGGGGTCTATATGGGGCCAGCACCATTTGGTGAGTTGATGTAATGGTTATGAAGTTATGCTGACAATACATCAGCTCAGTCAGATGAGAGTATGATGCCTGGGCTTGCTGAGCATTGTGGAAGGGATAGGCTGGTTACCTATTCCCTGGTGAATTTGCCCACATATAATCAGTCATACAATCACACAAGCATTCTGACATTAACCTTTTATGCCCGAAGAGGTAAGTGAAATTCTTCATATATAATCAATCATATAAGCAGTCTGAAATTAACTCTTTCTGCATGAAGAGGTAAGTGAAATTCTTCATATATAACCAATCATACAAGCAGTCTGAAATTAACCCTTTCTGCATGAAGAGGTAAGTTAATTACAACACAAATATGGCAACTTACAATCATAAACTGTTCATGAACAGTGATTTTCCTCACTCTGTAGATATCAAACATGTTGATGGCGTAGGACATGATAAATACGACTGCAGAACAAAGGGAGAAAATATTAGACAATATCAGTACAATGTTATGAAAACTAGGAAAACTATTAGACAATATCAGTACTATGTTATGAAAACTAAGGAAACTATTAGGAAATATTAGTACCATGTTATGAAAACTAGGAAAACAATTAGGAAATATTAGTACAATGTTATGAAAATTAGAGAAACTATTAGACAATTTCAGTACAATGTTATGAAAACTAGGGAACCTATTAGACAATATCATTACTGTTATGAAAACTATTTTCATTTTCTTCTTATTAGTCTTTTTTTTCTTCCTCCTCTTCCTTCTTCACCTCCACCTTTACTTCTTATTCTGTTCCATTCTTGTCCTCTTCCTTTTTCTTTTCCTCCTCTTCCTTCTTCTTATTCTTCTTCAAAAACAAGAACCCACACAGGCTCCATGAACATGTTACACAAAGCAAATGTTGTGCTGAATGAGTAGATAGCATTCGAAAGCACTCTTCACATCACTCATCAGGATCTGGAATAAGGGGCAATGAATATGTGGACCAGCCGGCAAATAATGCACCAATACAAGCAGGAAGAAGCATGGACAGGGTCAATATCATCCATGCGGTCCGGACACAGCTGGCAGACACTAACTTGTCTCTGACACTAGCATGATCTGGCAGTGAAGCCCCATCAAACACCAAGAACTGACTGGTCTATAGAAATATGGGTCTAGCATCAAATGCCAAATTTAAAAGGGTCCTGTACTTTTACTTTACTGACACTTTGTGACAAATCTATGAGGAGATGTCAAATTATGATCAAATAACAACAGCGATTTCACATGTTTTCGGCTTGATATTTTGATAAGTTGGAGTTGCTTATATTTAAGCTGTTTAATAACAGCAGTAGTTGGAATGAAGAGGGATGCTGTAATATGGAAAGCTAATCCAGGCAAAAAATCGGTCGTTTGGACTAAAAATAAAAGACATGTATAGGGAAACCTTAAACAGCCTTAAAAATATAATCAATGCCACCTTACCAAACTATCAGGCCGAAAACATGTGACAGTCCTCACACTCCTGACACCCATAGGAGGTTCCTATTACAGGACTGTTGATTGTTTGTTTATTTTAACAATAAGAACAATAATAAAACACAACTAAGGGTAAGACAGACAAGAACACTTACTTATGAATCGGTATAGCAGGCACAAAATTATGGTCCAAACAGTGAATCCAGTATGCCAATCGTGATCAGGATTGACCAATGATAATCCCAGAAACAGAAATATAATTATCTCGTTCACTGAACTGAAATTTCAAAGAAAGTTACATTCATCATCCTTGTTCAATGAGTTGAGTTGAGTTGAGTTGAGTTAAGAACCGACATCATGACACTCAGGACATTCCCATACATTCTTCATCCTCATCTTCAACAGTCAGCAAAGAGTCCCAATACTAATGATACCACCAGCAGTCTGACTATGTATTCACTTCGCCTTTCCTCCGAGTCCTGAGTGTTGGCCAAATCCTCTGGTCACTCGCTGCTGCACCATTCTCTCCAAGCCATAATGATTTATCTGTTCTTCTCCACTATACACACAATTCCGAAGGGCCCGACCACATCTGCCTCACTAGGAATAACATATAAGGTCACTATAAATTCTTTTAATATAACTTAAACAGGGTTGGACATGATACAGTGAAGCTACAACATATGCTCATTGCCTGGTGTCAATAACAGAGGAGTATTGCAAGCATAACATTGCGTGCAAGTTTAGTGTGACTGAGCAGGCAAGATTTCTAAACTTAAATATCTCTTCGCATTGTTCAATAAATATTATATATATGCATACTTTTATCATTTCTTTACTTATTCAGTCAAGCAGAGATGTGTTCGCAACATAGACGAGCAATATCTCCGGCTGGCCGATTCTCGCTGGTCACGGGATCCACACCGTAGACAATGTCAGGCGGGGAGAACATGCTTTTATGGGTCCAGACACTTACGATGACAGATGTACATGCTCATACCGGTCCAGACACTTGATATAAGGCACTCAGTTAAGGGATATGGCTGAACGTCTCTAAGTTAAATCCCTCGGATGTGAGAGCCTGGCCGCTACCCACCTCCTGCTCTCTGAGGTTTGATGCTGAGCAGCCAGCATCTGCAGCCTACCTTGTTCCAGACGTACTGGTTATACTTTCCTCTGGAGAAAACAAGGCAAGACCGAGAGAGGGATCATGCTGCATGGGCAACACATGTTCTCTGATTTAATGCCTAGGCATTGTGCTTTGGAATTCTAGCTCTATTTCCATTTCACATACTTTCGTCTGCAAAGACGACAAGGTGCCACTTACTATCTATATAATGAGAAAGAGAGAGACTCTCTCTCTCTCTCTCTCTCTCTCTCTCTCTCTCTCTCTCTCTCTCTCTCTCTCTCTCTCTCTCTCTCTCTCTCTTTCTCTAACACAGAAAAGAGCAACACAAAATCTGAAATGTAACAATAAAGTCAAAACAAACCAAAACGCACCCAAAAAAAACCACCAAAAATGAACTAAAGTGTACCAAAACACACAAAACAGCAAAAGAGCACAACAGCTATACCTGATAACCTTGGTGAAGTACTTGATGGTTGTGCGAGACTTCTCACTAATGTTGTTAAAAGCATACTGCATCTGGATCAGTCCACAGCCAATGATACTGGAGAGATTGTTTCATGATATCAATAT